>JTDE01001148.1:125988-138603 GCA_014338405.1 Paragonimus skrjabini miyazakii
CGGCCCACTGGGAACTAAATATTGCCAACTCTAAACCCACTCTGACCTTAGTCGGAAAGATTTTGGAATCCGACTTCTTGCCCACTCGTGCCAGAGTCAAGCCGGCACTGTTGTCTTCACACCTCAAACATATATTAAATCTGTCAGTAAGGTACTGTGGCACCAGTTTGTATCCGATTGCTCCGGTTTGGGATTCTCATCCCTCACAATGGTTTGTGCAAGTCAACGTTGCATTCAAAAGTCACGGGGTGACATCTAATAATAATGTATTTGTACGCAGTTTATTCCACCTGAACAGACTGAAAATGGAGTTTTCCGCAACATCCATTAAACTCATTGCAGACATCTACGCCAACATTTAAGAGATGCCATAGGAAGACAAATTGAACTGATTAGAGGAAAGAACTTAGATCGATTTAATTCACATTATCGTGAAGATACTTCTTTGCTCTTCGGTTCGTATGCCCAAAGTTTCCTCAGCCTTATGCTAATGCGAATCGACAGTTGTAATGAGAAAACAGCGAGTCTGCAAACAAACTTTATTTGTTGTTTTATTCACCGTTCTCAACCGGAATTCAGCGCAGCAAGTAAAAATGCTAGGAAGCTGCAGGTGCGAGAATCTCTATCACAACCGCACGACAGCTGCCAGAAAGGAAGAATGTCAACGGGACTCCATTCGTATTTCAGAATTCAGACAGGCTTCACACTGGTTGAGTGGCGTTCCCAACAGCAATAGCTGAAACGTTGCTATTGTAGTGAATGTAGCCTACGGCAGTGAAGACGGCGCAGATTTATCATATAGCCTCGAGTAAAAACTGTGATAACCACGCTAACAGACCAACTTTGATGTTGGTGGTTTCTAGTAAATCTACATGCATAAGGCAACGTCGACAGTACGGTGCCACTAGTAAGACAACACTCACGTCGGAAAGAGTTTAAGATTTTGGAGACATCGAAGGTGATCTCACCACAGGTCCAACGCCAGGGATTTAGCTGGGTTTCTAAAGCGGCCTTCATGTGACGATGGAAGCGTTTGCTCAGGACATTTACCGCTGGATGATGTACAGTGGTTCTGGCATGACCGACTCCAAATAAAAGTTTGGAGTTACTGAACGGTGCTAATCAAGACTTTGTGTCTACAACAGTGGCTATGGTCGTTGGAACACCACAGTCTGAGATCAACCCGACTATAACCACCTGCGCAGCTGTTTCGGTTTTCCTGTCGGGGATAGAGATTGTCACTAGCCATCTTCTAAAGCAATCAGCAAATGCTGAGATATACCGACGTATTTTTAACTACGGCGACGGCCTGACTATGTTAACATAAGCATGACTAAAACCTGAGTTCGATTTGGTGAACGTACAGGCGATCGCGATGTCATGCCGACGGACTCCGCTGCGTTACTAATCATGGCAAACTCTCGCCCACCCTCGAATGTTCGGATGATTGTTCCGCCACGCAAATTGTTTGAAATCAGTCTGATGGTGACGCGAATTCTGGGATGACATACGGTAGGGACTGTTATAAACGGTGTCTAAAGTTTATTGACATAAACGGAAGAGGGTTGACTGCAGTGGTATCACATATGGTTGTGCCTTCACAGCTGGCCAAAGGCAACTCCCGAAGCTTGAGCGAAGAAGAATTGCACACTGCTGCAGCTCCGGGTCGTTGCCTAGTTCTCGAGTCAGTTCCTTCAAAGCAACGGTGTCAATTCGGTGTAAGCCACTCAAACTAACTCCAGACAAGACATTGGCGATAGTGTTATCTTCCGCTATATATTCTATCTCATATGAACTGAGAGATGTAGTCCAACTGTCGAATTTCCTATGGGGACTATCGGTCGGACTTGACGTTGAAAAAATGAATAAGTGGTTTGTTGTCTGTGAGGGAGTGAAACGCCTGCCTTCCAATACTTGACGAAAGAGTATAATGGTGAGAACGACAATCAACAACTTGCGGCGGAAGGTATTTCAGCGCGTTTGCGTCTGTCGAAACTTGTGGGGAAAAACGGCAAGTGTTTAATTTGCCCGTTCATGGCCTGCTGCAGAACCGCGCTCGCAACTAACTGGGATGCATCGATCTCTATAAAATAAGATTTAAATCTTCGTTTGCACGCGTGTGTTTCAGGGCCGTCACTTGCGACAACGCGTATTTGGCTGCTACGAATGCGATGTTAGCTGGGGGCAGTATATCAGACTGTTTTGGATTATCTTTTAACAAGTCTGTGAGAGGTTAAGGCACTCCCGAACAGTGCGTGTTAAAACAACATCAATAATTAACAACACCTGAAACCGACGGAGACTTTTCTGGGATTGTGGTGGTGGATAATCCTTGAGGACAGCGAGTTTCTTCGAATAAGATTTAATAACGTCACGACCAATTCAATGCTCCAAAATATCTACAGATCCCATACCAGAAATACACTTCATCGAGTCTAGCATTATACCGTACTGATCAGAATGTTGGAAAATATCACGGAGATCCTAAAACCAAAACTCGGGCAACGCTGCTTTGTTAGTAGTTGGCTTAGTTGACAACTGAGTCATGTGACAAACCAACTGTGAAGGAATGCGATCTCCCGGTCCGAAGCCGGAGAGGATTTTGCAGAGATTGTTCTTGCCAGAAATTACTATCTTGTTAACAAGGATCGATTTAGTAACATTTTAAGAGTTTTCAGCCGGACGCTGATAACACACACCCGTAACTTCCGCAGCCACAGCGTCAGGTAAATTTGAGGTAACGTACTTATAGATGATTCGCTGTGAGCGGATTTGCCGGAAGTCAAAAATGTCTTTGATTTATGCGAACCGCAGCCTGGGGTCCCTACTGTTAAATCCAGGAATTTTAATCATGACGGTTTTCTCCAAGGCACTTCTATTCTATTCATTGTCAGGAAACAGAATAACGAAGAGATCAAAAACTAGGTGAGAAAAAGATTCCAAAACTGTTGGGAAGAACTATGTGGGAAGAAGATTGCGGGAAAACAAATGCTCAACGACACGTGTAACGAACGTGAAAACATAGACTCACCAATATGTAGATTAACTGTCTACATAGTGTAGTGATTGTCATTGAACCTACTTCTCATTACTGTTGTTTTATTACATTGCTAATTTAACTACTTTACTTCTGTATTCATGGAACCATCACAATTGGCGTCGCGGACTTCTATAAATTTCTTCGATGGATTCCTGTCCACTTGAGATTCTCAATATTCATAATTCGTCGAGAGAAATCGAGGACTATTTAGAACGCTTCGAAATATGGTGTCTCACAGGCAAAGAGCTGTAGGAAGAAAAGAAAGTTTCTCACTTCCTCACCGTAATTGGTAAAGATGCGTACAGCTTGGTAAAAACTTGTAATTTTCTGATTCACCAATATCTATTCCCTACAAATCCCTGATGAAACTGCTACTTTCACATATCTGACTTGTAAGCTTTAAAGCAGCAGTCGTATATTATCGTGTACATTCGAATTCGGTATTTTTCCCCGCCCATATTACGTTTCTAGTGCGTATAGTTTACACGTGTATATTTATTTAAACGTTATACCGTTCGTATCTACTCAATCGCCATGGACATTAAGTCTGAATGTTCGTCTTCCGTATCACTGATCACCTTAGACGTTCCCGCCTTCGGAGATCTTGATTCAGAGTTGTGGTTTGCCGTGTTAGAAATAGAGTTTAACAACCGGCGCATAACAAGCGATGCAGACAAGTTCTCGCAACTTATACCACGCCTCCCCCGAGATACGTTAAACCTAGTAAGCGATATATTACTAGGCGCAGCTACTGATCGCTACGTGTCGGCCAAACAAACAATTCTTAAAGAAACACAGCCGTCCGACAAAATGCTTCTGGAGCAACTGTTCCAACGGTTGCAGTTAGCGGACAAGAAGCCATCGGTTCTCCTTCGAGAAATGCGACAGGCAGTAGGTAAGTCGCAGTTGCTCGAGTCTCTCTTACAAGCGTTGTGGATGCAGTAACTGGCCGAGTATAGACAACGGCTATTGTCCGTGTTACCGTCACGTCCGTTAGGGGATCTAGCGGCTTCGGCCGACGCAGTATATAAACGTCTTCGAGGCATGACACCGTTACCACTAGTGGGGCAAGTGGCTACCTCCAACAGTCCCGCGGATAGTTCGTTAACCGCAAAGGAGGCCGAAATAGCAGTGCTGCGCAAGGCAATTGAAGGTCGCGAACGCAATTCTGCAGAACCAAACACCGAGATAGCTCAGCTGAGATGTGAGCTGGTGGATATTCGTGCCAGCATTCGGCGTATTAGGTCACCACCGAAAATTCTTCCGACGCGTGCCCGGTCATCACCCGTACAGAAGTCTAGCGATTTTTGTTGGTACCGCGAGATGTGTGATGATAACGCTAAACGATGTCGAACACCATGTAGCCATCTTGGTAACAAACGTTTAAACTAGCAGGCCGGCATGTTTTAGCGACGAAAGCCACCGGCCAGTTAAACAACAGTCGTCTCTTCTTTCTAAGGGATTCGACCTCTAAAAGGCACTTCGTAATCGATACAGGAGCGAAAGTTAGTGTCATCCCGCATTCGGTGACGGATGCACGATCAGAATCTGACACTACACTCCGAGCAGCAAACGGTACGCCTACTAGAAATTTCGGCCGTCGACTGTTGAATCTGAACTTTGGTCTTCGATGCGATTTTCCGTGGGTTTTTGTGGTGATTGTCACTGAACCTATTTCTCATGACTGTTGTGTTATTGCATTGCTGACCATAAGTTGTACAATTGCGCTTGAGGGATAAATTACTTGCTTTGCCTAGTTCGTTATTACTATTGCGTCAAAGCTAGCTCTGGGGTTGAGTTACTTCAACTACTTCATCTCTGTATTCCTGGAACCATCGTAATTGGCGTCGCGGACTTCTGCAAATTTATACGATGGATTCCTGTCCACTTGAGATTCTCAATATTCATAATTCATCGAGAGAAATCGATGACTATTTCGAACGCTTCGAAATTTGGTGTCTCACAGGCAAAGAGCTGAAGGAAGAAAAGAAAGTTTCTCACTTCCTCACCGCAATTGGTACAGATGCGTACAGCTTGGTGAAAAACTTGTCATTTCCTGATTCACCGATTTCTTTTCCTTATGAATCCTCGAAGAAACTGCTGCTTTCACATGTCCAACCTGTAAACTTTGAAGCAGCCGAACGAGCTCAATTTCATACGCTCGTGAGAAAAGAAAATCAGGATATCACACAATTTATTCTCGAAATTCAGATTAAAGCACCTCGGTGTAATTTCGAAGATTATTAAAAACAACTTTGTGACCGCTTGCTTGCTGGAGTAAATTCGCGTGATCTGCAAAAGAAGCTTTTACTGCTTCCGAATTCCACTTTCCAGTCAGCTAGAACACTATGCGAGCAGTATCAAGATATCAAAGCTGCTTTGAAAGATGAACCGATGGTTTTACACAACGTGAGACGATCAGAAGGTCAGCATAGTCGACTGTCTGAAAAAGTAAATACTGGAAATGCAATTGATGATAATCGCCCTGCATCTGATTCAAATACTACCCGACGGTGGGATTACTGTAAGTCATGTGGTAGCAAGCACTCTCGATTAACATGTCGATTTCGTAATGATAAGTGCCACAGGTGTGGTCAAATCAAGCACATTCATTTGCCATAGTTCAAGGTCCACTTTTACACATTCCAGTTGTGTCAATGATAACTTGAATTCTGACTTTCAATCCATTGCTCTTACTGTGATTTCTACCAAATCTCTTGATTCTACGCACCATATAACACAGTCGTTTACTGTTAACGGTGGTCCCCAACATTCCTCCATCGTTGACACCGGTAGTATCGAATCTTTTACTTCTGTCGCTTACGTGAAGCGGCCGGAACCTACTGTTATGTCGAAACCTGCCATCCTTTTTGTTAAGGGTATTATTGGACATGCTTTACCTATTCTTGGTGAATGTGGAGTTTTACTCACAGATGTGCAGTCCGCAACTTATTCATGTTCATTTTTTGTTATTAATTCTGGTCCGTCTATTATCGGTCTTAAGTGTATGAAGATTTTGAAGTTTTCCCTTATATTGTCTGTTAAATCTCCTGAGACTGGAAGTTCCTTTACTGAATCTGTTTCAGATTTGAAGTCAAGTACTGAAGGAGTATCTGCAATCGACGCGGCGCAGACAATAACTCCTGAACGTGTGAAAAAGAAGCAACGCCACCACCACTGCCCGGACTTTCATTTGAACTGCGGAGGATGTGGTGATTTTCACTGAACCTATTTCTCACTACTGTTGTTTTATTACATTGCTGACAATGAGTTGTACAATTGCGCTTGAGGGATAAATTACTTGCTTTGCCTAATTCGGTCGTTATTACTATTGCGTCGAGGCTAGCTCTGAAGTTGTGCTAACTTAACTACTTCATTTCTATATTTCTAGAACGATCACACAGGTAAATGCACAAATAATCAGCTCAAAAGGCTATCACCGAATAGCTCACTATAAAAAATCTCGACCTAGGCTGAGCAGAAGTACCAAGATAAATAGCGCGCATGAGAAGTGTATTGTGACGTCGAGTTCAAACAAATGATTTTCATTTGGTACAAGGGCAAATGATGCAAGGTATGTGTTAAAATGAAGCGAAATACGGAAATATGTGCCGTATCCTAGAGATCCATCATCGGTTCCTCTAGGAAGCAGACTTTATTCGTGTGGACTTACATCATAACCTCATCAAACAGACCACCCGGTCTAGGGCCCTTCTCAGGGTGAGATAAGAGATCACTGAGGGAAAAGTATTTGAGGCAGGCTGTCAGCAATCCTGCAGATCGGTTTTACTAAAATCTCATGCAAGATTGTCGAGAGTGTGGAGAAACACACTGTCTCCAGACTTTTCTGCCCGACTAGCCTTTTCCCCTGAAATCAACCTGGCCTCCTTTCTGATCTCTCACGTGTAGCACGCACCCTGATCTTTTTGGATAACTTCTCATAAGTCACAGGTGATGGTCAAATCTTGGAAGATGTCCTCGTTGACTCTACCGAAGCATGCGAATGTGTTTCACAAAACCCTGCGACACATAAACTGAAGTAATATAGCGTCCATCGGGAGAATCGGCGTAGATTTAAATTTTTATTTTACATATATCTTAAAGTGAATACCGTATCGGATTATTGTACTAATTCCTCAATCTCCTCAGGCGTTGTCCGACAAACGTTTCGTGATAATTTGCACCTAATGCCATATATTGACCATATTCCGGATACATTTCACAACTTATTATGAGAACAGGATAAACGGTCCAAGCAGACGTCGGTTGACTAGCGGATAATGGCGCGATGGATGACTGGCGACAAGACTGTACGCGATTAAGATGGAACTTCCCGACCTACTCGAAACTCCGGAGATGACGCCTAAGGACAAAAGAATGACCGGCCATGAACAGAGCCCCAGTATATATTTCCGTCTAAAGAAAGCGTGGTTACAGGTTTGACCGTATTCATGCGACCCATTTTATGAACACTAAGAAAGCAAGGTCAAAACCGATCCAATCAGAAGCGAAGGTTATACGATTCGGCATTAACAGGAGAGCGGGAACGCAAGTAGGTTGTCGAAACTGGAAACGAAAGATCGAGGACAATCATGTTAAGCGAAAAGTTGCATATCCGCGCTTAATTTCAACTTTGATTGAAACATTGCTTCGGGTCATGTAAGAGGGAGATAAAATGTTCCTAGGGGAACCGGTGGTTACCCGACACATCTCCAACACAATTTTTGGTAGTCAGTTATGTTCAGTCAGCTTGGGTAAAAGTAGGTGGTCGGCTTTGTTGATGAATCCAATGACTGAGAAGAAAAGACTTTATGAGTTGAAAGGTGTAGCGTTGATGAATTGGGATAGATTTCTTCCTTCGGAACCTCAGAAATGTTTACTGCTGGGTAGAGCGGTACATCAGCTTGCCGCCACCGAAATATAGTAAACAGTCTTGCAGAGGTGTGTCGTCATCTCAAATTCATCCCACAGATTGTGGCCAAAATGTTAACGGCGGGCGTTACCGCCGTAGGAGTTTAGTTTGTGAAGATGGTCGTGCCTGATGGAAAGTTGGAGACCAAGCTCCCTGTATTCAATTATTTCCAAAATACCCTACTGCACATCAGTAATCAAATATCGCACAACAAGTCAATGATTTCTGTGACTTCAACTTGGAAAGAAGTCCTAGTCGAGGGGTCATCAATTGAAGTTAACAGACAGTAACTCTTAAGGCGATCGAGCAACCTGATCATTACTTACAAGCGAAAGTGGTTGAGTGTCCATATATGATAATTTGGTCACGCCTGATATGAGGTCAATGGCGTAGTGGTAAACACATGTGCCTCGTGAAAAGAGCGACCGGAGTTATAGTCCCGGCAGTGGCGATGATATGCACTAATGACGAGCTCTAATGAAAGCGAACCTCGAATCTAGTGCTTCTTTTCGAAAGGGCCCGACTGGAAATTCTATGGAAATGCGACAGCTGCGATCAAATGTAGGTGATGTTCAATCTATATGTAAGGCAAAATCCCTTACTACTCGTCAGTATTTCTTTGTTGTTGATTGCTGTTCTTCACAGACTCAAAATTTTTACCGTAGCGATTGCAAGCATTTTTTACTATTGAGTCACCAGAAGAATCGGATCGTACGTTCTAGCAGTCTTGTCTTATGCACGGTCTGGGCTGAACATATGTATATATCCTACGATAGGCATAAGGCAGAAGACTGAACGTAAATATATAAAGTGACTTCAACCGTGTTTCCACAATTATAATATTGAACACAGCCGTACTAAAAGACCAACTTTACAGCCGCAAATAACAAAGCAGATGAAACGCATGATTGATTTTCCAGTTAACTCAGGCAGTAAAATTTGAGGCCCGTTACTGTTAATCATATAAACTAACATGGCTCGATGTGATAAGGCACGGAATATAAATAATAAAGTCGGATAGAATTCAACTGTTGTCTGTTAGGAGTTTGTTGAAACCATATAGATGTTACCGTATAACACATTTGAGTACGAACAGACAATCTAAGATTCATGTCAAATTAAGAGATGAAAGCATACTACTATAAATGTATAAGTACAGTGAAAGTTAAGTGTAAAATTGAAGATCACCATTACGATGGCCTTATCATCCGGCAATTAATGGGCTTGTATGTAATGTTCACGCAAATCGTTTGCCTCGACTCTTGAAAATTTGGTGAGTTCATTAGCGGTATTTTGCACTTTTCTATTTAGTTCCCAATATTTTTCGTGTACTTAGGCAACATATTAGCAAGAAGCTCGTTTTTACCTTAGTGTATGAATCAGGTCTGGTTTCTCAGTGAATCCCGAAGTTATAAACTGTCGCTGCATTACACTCCAGAGTAACCTGAATCCGGCCTACCGACAGACGTTGCGAGTAGATTGAGCGTAGCTGGAGGAATCACTGAACGTCCGTGACTGAAGATTGTAGGTGGGCGATCCAACTGTTTTTTGGACATTTCTGTCTGGAAGGATCTGGTTTCGATCTGTCAGCTGACATGTTTTGCAGTTAGCTGTGCACTTGAGCTTCGGCGAGTGATTGGTTACTACTGAGCACCTTTTCATCCTGTAGACCTGTTGTGTCCAACCGAGTGCAAATGAGTCATGCAGTTGGCCAATCAGATTGCTCTGGCCTTCAACCGATCGATGACACTCGCGGATAGTGGCTGTCCGTGCCTTGAGGACCAAAAGTTTCACGAAGCGTACCGTGAATCGGATATTCTAATAAAGCTTACTCATTGCTGGTATTTACTGCTGTTCTAGAACAAAACAAGTGGCGTCGCTCGGTCCAATCTGCATTATGCCAAACTCGTTACGAGCCCCGGATTTATTCTGGACCGATCTTACCTTGTCACCTTCAGTTGGAAAATAGACGTCATGGAAATCGACGTTCATCGATTACATGGAAGTGTTGCCAGTGTTCAACTGTGAGAACAAGCTGACTGAAGATCACAAGCTGAAGCCACTGAAATTGAGATTGACGGATGACTGTAGACGGTGGCTAGACGTTCCCAACCTCCAGTCGAAACTTACCTTTTCGGATGCGCCAGCTGGTCTCGATAGACATTTGGGATTACGGATGAATACTTATATTTTATGTTTCAAATTCTCGCCGTTACGTCCAGCGGCAAGAGAAGACTTGAACGGATTCATCCACAGATTGCCTTGTTCAGTCCACCAATGTGAGTACAGTACAGTACCTCAGAATAAAATTGCGAAAGTTCATCTGATACAACAGTTGATTTTTGGCGTTCGTGACTCAAGGATTTGAGAAACATTATTGGCCGAGAATTCAATGAAAATTACGCGGGAGAGGGCTTGCCATCTGGCTAGGGCTGAGGTCTAGGTCGATTATCAAAATAGATTATTTTCTACGTCATCCGAACCTGCGGCGATTTATCGTATGAAAGAAGCTATTGGTTCCTGTTTGAATTATTCGAAACATTCAGCGGGCTACCGGTGTTGGAGTCCAAAACACATGGCTAATTACAACAAATGCCCCCCAATTAACGCTACATGTAGATTATGTAACAAGCCTGGTAACCTTGCGCGAGCATGTCGCTCCAAATCGGTTACTGCTGTCACGAAAACGTTGGAAGATGTCGAGCTAAAAGAATGTTCGGGAAGTTAACATATTTTTTTAATCCATGAGAAAAGACCGCAATCTTCATCGAAAACCTGGGAACCCCGTCTTTCAATCGCTGACGTGCGTACTGTGTTTTATGTAGTTGGTGGTAGAGCAATTTTTTGTAAATGGAGATGGATTCAGCTTCACCAGTTACAATTGTACCCCTCGAGTTGTACACAAAGTAGCAGTTGACTTTACCAATGTTACCCTCTTATACGTTCGGAAGTTATTCCAACAACCTTGTACCGATTAAAGTATTTGTTATGTCGTCCGTTTTTCTCAACAATACGTCCAAACGCAAAACAGCTGCTTACATTCCCTTTACGAATACCGAACCACTTTTGGGAAGGTAGGCTATAGTCTCTCTCAGAATTGGTTCTTCCATTCAGAAGGTGATTTGGATTTAAAATTGATGTACTCCCAACTCTTTCTTGATGAAGTCGGAAGAATTCCAGTTGGTATGCACCAGATACGTTTGAAACCCAACGCTGTACCGTTGGCAATTGCTCAACCTCCTGCTGTGGCGGTAGCCAAGCGTGAGTTGATTTCGAATGCCTTGAACAAAATACTTTAACAAGATTTTATTGGGAGAATTCATTGTCCAGAATGGGTTCATCCACTCGGGGCGGTTCTCAAGAGGAACGGAACAGTACGCGTTTGTATGGATTGACGTGCCGTGAACAGACACATTGTACAGAAGTTTCCATTACCCACGGCAGATGAACTTATTGTTAGAATGTGGGGTGCCAAGTTGTTTTCTGAAGTGGATATCAGCCAGGACTACCATCACACGCCATTTCTACCAGAATAATTACCTCCTACGGCATTTTTAACACAGGATGGCCTATATCACTGCAAAGTCGTTCCGATATGACTGAGCAGTGTCCCTGCTGCATGGCAAAAGTTCGTGACACTTTCATGTTCCGATCTCATTCGATGTATGGTGAACATGGACTATATTTGTGTTTTCGGTAAATGAGGTGAATATAATGAAAGCTTACACTCCGTTCCCAGTCTTTTACATAAAATGAATTTTCCGTTGAATCTGACAAAGTGCAATTTGCGGTACAGAAAACTGGGTTCCTATGCCATGTCGTACCGACCACATGTTTGAAGCCGTGTGCCAAAAATACGCTTGCAGTTCTGAATTGTCCGAAACCACGAACATATGACGGGGTGAGACGATTTTCCGGTCTCTGTAATTAATACCTCCAACATTTTTGTAATTTTGCCACGATCTCGGAACGACGGCGTGGGATGCTCATGAAAAATACAGATTTCGTTTGAGGTGAAGAACAAGAGGCTGCTTACCGGACAACTCGCAACTCAGTTGTCTCGACAACCATCATGGCTACATTCGATGAGAACAGTCCTGCGGTTGTCTCCACTGATGCATCTAATGCTGGTTTCTGTGCTGTACTTTTGCAGCTCCAAAATGGAATTGAAAGAATGGTAGCGTACGCCTCAGGAGCATTATCACCCACTGAAATGAATCACTCTGCAGGAAAGAAATAAGCTCTCGCGTTCGTGTGGGTATACGTAAAGTGGCATATGTATTTATTTGGTCGTCGCCTTATATCACGAACTGATCACGCTTCCGTTACGTCGTTACTCTGTCTGGGAAATAAAGGTCAAAAGCTAATTCGCATTAGCCGATGATTCGCTCGCCTACTCAATTAACATTTTCGAATGCGGCATGTTTCTGGTGCCTTTAATCAGGTAGCAGATGCGTTATAATGTTTACCTGTTGCCAACCAACGGGAAGTCGAGAACATCGACGACGACAGAATGGTCTCATGTTTGAAAGACAGATGTACAGTAACGGTATTTTGAAACGTATCCAAGAACATAAATTGAATGATTCATTACTTGCAGAAGTTCAGCAGCATATAACAAACTCTTGGCCCGAACGCAAGCTTCTGATGGCAGAACTGATCC
>JTDE01001148.1:148448-163693 GCA_014338405.1 Paragonimus skrjabini miyazakii
CATGTGTATGGTATACAGAATATGTGATATAAGTACATATATATAACATCCAATATAGCCTAAAATGTAATGCATATATACGTATGTCTGGTATACAGAACATTGCTGAAATCATTCCAGTCGGCGTGCCAGTCGGTCTGTTGCCTGCTTGTTCTGGGAGATTTTAATGTTCCAAAAGCCAATTGTCTATCGGGATCTGTTACTGGTGAATGACCACCATCACAAATTATTTAGTCTGATCAATCGTTTCACACCAACACAACATGTTGACGTAACTATGAGCTTCCGGCATGGTAAGGTAACCATAACGCTTGACCTCGTCATGACCCCTCACATCAGCGACATCACAAACGTGCCACCTGCCGCACCACTTATGCTGAGTTATCACATGACGATCCGTTTCTCGTTGAAATATTCTCTATTGATCAAACAGGCAACAGTGCAATTTTTTTCACTGAAGTGACCGCGAAAACTGATACCCAAAGCTGGTAGATCCATCTGGAATTCAACATTTTCATAGATGGCGTCGGTAGTTTGTGCGCAATCTACGATGGCAACCGCAGGGCTCTTACAGATAAGAACGTCACTCCGAAACAAATCAAGTGAGAAGCCATGGGTTTGCCTCATGGTCGAGAGAGATAACCGGCGCAAGTATGTGACTTGGACGGGGTATATTCATTAAAAGGGGTATAAGAACTTTACGATATACAAGAGAGCGCGAAACGGAATTCTTGTCCGATCTACGAGCCCAACCTAGCATGTGCTAATAAACAGAACCCCAAGAAGTTATACGGTTATACTCAGTCCAGGTCCTCTCTAAGAAAGAAAACTAAGATCACGGTTTTTAATAACGGAAAGAATATATCGACTGACAAGGGCATAGCGGACGCGTTCATGGTATATTTTCAGACTGTTTATCGTTCAGATAATGCAGCATTTGAGCCCCGCTGAGACATCGTGGGCGTGGCCATGGTGATTAGTACATTGCGCCCCACGAATTTGGGCGAGCGATGTCTGAACTAAAGAGCACAAAGTCCGTAGTATCGGACCACATCCGTCCTGTCATCATAAAAACTCTGGCCAAATTGTCGGCGTTGCCCCTTGCCAAAATGTTAAATCGTGCATTAGAAACAGGGGTGGTCGTAAGGAACTTGGAAAAAACGTCATAATTCCTATCTTCAAAAGTGAGAATTGATGACAGGTCAGAAATTATCGACAGGTAAGCCTGACTAGTGCCGTCCATGAAATCTATGAATGCATATTAAGAGAGAAGATCTGCAGGTGTTGACGTGTGTAGGAATTTTCCAAAGATCCTCAACGTGGCCTTCCAAAGGGTAGGTCGTATCTTACCAATCTACTGACGTTTGCAGACACTGATAGAGAAGATGGACAGAGAAATGTCTGTGGTATAATGTCTAGATTTCCAGAAAAAAGCCTTCGATTTTGTCAACCATAAGCTATTGGCTTGGTAACAACGAGAAGCCGGAATATACCTTAAAATCCGCAGGGGGATCCAGAAGTTTTTGGCTGCGGGGTCGTGTACGGTGAGCATAAAACGAGTGCTGCTTGACGAAGGTTCGCCATTAAGTGGGTGTACCTCAAGGTGCGGTCCTCGCCTTTCTGCCCTTCTTGGTGTATACAGATGACTTGACGGACAACCTAGTCAGCCCATGGTACCTGTATGCGGATGTTGCCAAAATGATTGGAAATTCGTCGGATTCGGAAACCCTCCAGAATGACACTCTGGAAAACTTGTGGATGAGCATGAAAATGGGATTTACCGCTAATGCTCTCCAATCGATCCCCAGGTATCTCAAAGATGCACCTAGACATACTATCGACTTATCAACGAAATAGTGAACAAGAGGCTTGGGTATTCAAGACATTAGTACTCCACTCCATTTGCCCAACATACCCAGACCGCAACGGAAACAAGGGTAGCGTTATGTCGAGTTGGCGCGGGTAACTCGAAATTTGATTCAAATTTTTCTGCCTTCACGGTCTATCCACTTTTTGTTCTATTGGTGCCCTATGTATCAAAAAATGCGACGATTACTGTAATTGCTAATCGATTAACATACCGATTCATTACGTATTAAAACTTTTGGATTGCATTGTATCTGTTTCCGGATCTGTTTTTTATTGCATATTGCTTGCTTCTATTGACAATGACGCAAGTCAGAACTAGCAGCACTGGGATTCAACTGGTTGAGGCAGCATGCATTTGCGGCCGTTATGGATGCAAAACGGATATGGATACAAAGCGGTTTGCAGTGCTACCAATGCCAGAAGTGGTATCACTTTAAATGCACTGGTCTCAACGAATACCAGCATAAGCAACTTGCTTCTCCTGCTTTGAATTCTATCTGCATGAGCTGCAAGTTTGACGAAAGTCAAGACGCCGCTTTGCCGTCGAGTAGCCACGTAGGCGTCACGAAAAGCGAAGCGACGCAGAAAACCTGCTACTGTAAATGCGGAGCTCTTTTTCTTAGCACTGTACGTAATTCTGTTTCTTCCATGTGGAATATGATGGAGGAATACCAAAGGACTCTGTCCGAAATGAACTTGAAACGCCAGTCCTCAAATGAATGCGTACAGCTTGCCCTCCCTGGCTTTGCGATCACCAAGAAGGCGGTTGTCCTGTCAACTGCACATATAGAAGAGACAGCGGCAAATATGGAAGAGAAAGCTTCCAGAGAAAGCAGAGTTGTTTTATGGGGCCGGTTCCTCACAACATCTTCATAAACTGTACTAGCTAAGTCAGTCTCGATTGCTTTGGTTTCCCCGGACGTTACAAATCTGGTACTCGCGAGCAGGCTACGCGCCAAAAAACCAAAAAGTTACTCGGCCTTTTGTTAACCTTACCAGCCATGCTGAGTCTCGAGACAGTGGTGGAAAAATCAGAGACTATGAAGTCTTTCACCGTCCACCTGGAAGGCGTTTCCTTTGGCCGCCCTTGCCAAGAAAAGGCGAAGCGCGAGCAGCAGACTAAAACCAAGTCACAACCTATGATAGACCGGAAACCACAACTGAAGGCCTAGGTCGTGGATTCTGCTCCAGTAGTACCCACCCAGACCTGAACACTAGTGGTGGAAAACGAGAACGCTATCCCCCTAGTCGCCATTTCAACTGCCAACGCCATAAGCATGGGCAAACGTGTTGAAGACACCGCACAAATGCCATTCCCCGAATTACCTGCGTCGAAAACCACCGAGAGATCCCGTGAAAAATTATTTCTTCCAGGAATTCGAAACGATAGGAGCCTGTTGGGCCCATCGCCTGTAAATCAGAAAACATTTTCTCGACCCGCCCCACAAGCAAATTCTATGAGTGGCTTCATAAAACCGCGCACATTGTTTCCCTTCTAACTGTGTATTCAGCAGGCAAAGAAGTCAAATACTACGTGGGTGAAATCTCTCAAACACCCTCCGGAGAAGCGGAATGTAGCAGGGGTGCAAGTATCGCAAGTTGCGACATCCAATGTGCTGGTCAAGCGTCGAGTAGGGACGTTGACATGCGCACCGGAGGTGACGTTGCGCCCAAAGCCTCAAAGGAAGACCGTCAGGACCACTCGGTAGTACAGACCGAGTTCAACACCACCACCCTCCTCAATTTTTTATCTTTTTTCCAAAACACCTCCTTGCACTCTCCTCTCTTCTTTCGAGAAATCAAGTGAGGAAGTAGCTTTTAAACGCAAGTACACGAACCGTCTGAGTTTGTTCAATAAATTACCGGAAATCGGACAGTTAATTCATGACACAGAACCCCAAATGTTTGCTTTCTCGAAGACCTGGCTTACGGGCGACATTAGTGACAGTGAACTAATTGTTCCCAGGTGTTCATTTCATCGACCCGTCTCCTTCCGACGGTGCACGGGGGTTCTGCGATTTTTCTTCGCCAGCATCTCCCAACACCCAGAGTTATCAGTGGTTTTCAGTTCACCGATAACTGTGATGCTCTGTGGCTTCGATTGACTTTGCGTGGCCGAGACTCATTCCTATTGGGGGCTATCTATCGTTCCCCCTACTCTGATGTATCTGATGACGACACTCTTCTTGTAAACCTAGATAACTTCCAAGAACCACAAAACTTTATTCATCTGTTTATAATGGGCGACTTCACTGCACCGAAAATAAACTGGACATCAGTTCCCCACCAGGAAAATGAAAGAGGATTCTCGACTTCCTTTTCGACGGAGAGCGTGGATACAGCATGTCAGCGCCCTGACGCGGCATTGTTCTGGCCGGAATCGCTTTCTGGATCGACCTAGCTATCACTAATGAGAGCAACCTGGTAGACAGGATGACCATCAAGCCGCTACGTGGGCACAGCGATCACACTGCTCATTTTTGATCTGATATATTACTGGTTGCAACAACTAGTAAAAAGTCTACAGTTCGAAAATTTAATCGGGGTGATTTCAGCGGCCTGAGAAGCCACCTAGGTTCCTTTAATCTTGACTACGGCTACGTGGACCAGAAATACCGTGTACTTCAAAGCGCAACTGAGAAAGCAGATGACATATTTGTGTCGCGCAAGCTGTGCACCTTCTCTTGTCGGCCACCTAGTCCGCGAAAAATACGTCGTCTCCTCGATGACCGTTCCTGCTTATTCGCGAGGCATAAGATTACAGGAAATTTGGAAAACCTGAGCGCGTTCCACACTGTTTGAAATATGTGTAGACGGGAAATCCATGAGCATACCAAACTCGTACAAAAAGGTCCTCCAGAGAGTACGCAGAAACGGAAGCTTGTCATTCGGTAGTTTGCGACGACTAAGAAAGACTAAACCCTCGGCACTTTTTCTGCGACTGCCTGGCGAGGAGGCCTCGTCTGCTTCTTTAGTTGTGGTTGAGGTATTCAGGGAGTACTACTCGGCAGTCTACAACGTCGCACCGCCGGTTTGGCACCCTATCCGGCAGCTGCAGAATTTCTGGCAACCACCCATTACCGCTGAGTTTTTTGCGTTAGAAGTTGAAGAAGTTTTGTCCAAGGTTAGTTCATACAGTGCAAGTGACAAGATTCATCCTAGATTTCTCAAAGAACTAGTTGCTAGTCTGGCAGAACCCCCTTATAAGCTGCTCAAACAGGCACTGCAGACGAGCATTCTCCCTAGCGTATAAAAATAGGCGATGGTCACGCCAATATTTAAAACGGGTGACCGGCACTCTCTGGCTAGCTATCAGCCAATCAGCCTTACAAGCATTCCATGCAAAATAATGGAGCATTTATTGAAGCGTGCCATCCTCAACTACTTCTCATCAAACCCTCTTTTTTGTCCAACCCAGCATGGCCTACTTCCTAACCGGTCATGCATAACAAATATGCTTATTTTCATGACTAGCGACAATGATCCCACCTCAGATGCTGACTCCGCCGAGACTTTCGACGGCGTACCACATGGCTCCGTGGATCACAAACTGGAAGCTTACGGTATTCAAGGAGAGGTTCTTCGCTGGATTGCCCGTTTCATCGATAATAAGCCGTTTAGAGTTAGATCTGGCTCGCAGCTTTCATCCCCCTCTTTCGTTTCTGCGGGAGTTCATCAATGGTTAGTGTTAGGTCCTCTATTATTTCTGATCTACATTAATGAACTTCGGGAAAATATTTCGAGCAACGTCCTCCTGTATGCCGATGATCTAAATATCTGGAGCACCACAGATTCCAGTGCACTAAAGAGTGACGTTGGCGCGATTAAGCGGTTGTCCGACGATTGAATTCTCCCATTGAATGACAATAAGTGTGCACGTATGTCCCTCGGTGGATGCTCTGGCAAAACCCTCGTGACTCATGGTGCACATGGCGCAGTGGATGCCATGAAAATCTATCTGGGCATCCGATTGTCGTCTAACTTATCTTTCACGCATCACCATGATATGGCGGTGAAGAAAGGATTTGCAACTTTCCCCCACATATAAAACAGTGCGTTTTAAACGCTTTACAAGGTTCATATTAAACCACTCATCGAGTATGCAAATCAGATCATGTATACCGGCCTGAAGAAAGATATATTAGCTGTCGAGCCTGTCCAGCGCGCGGTTATGAAACTAGCAACGGGCTTGAGAAATGTCGGGTATGATTCCCGACTTGAAATTCTTCATCTATACCCACTTGAATTTACAGGATCAAGCGACGATTTAATTTTTACCCGATTCTTCTTTGGAGTAAATCTCGTTGAACAGTTCTTCACCATAGCGAATGATGACGGTCGGAAAGAACATAACAAGAAGCTCTTCAAGCTTCGTCCTCGAACCTGCCTTAAGCAGCAGACTTTTTCCTGCAGGGTTGTTAACCTTTGAAACAGTCTTCCTCCTGAGGTCGTTAGCAGCGCTTCTTGTCATTGCTTTAAAACACCACTTGACTCTCATTTTCAAAAAGACGTTATTGTGCAAGTAATTTGACTTTGTTTCTGGTAATTACTATAATCCTCAAGAGCGGCGCTACACACTGTTTTCAATAAATATCATCCAGATCAACAGACGTCCGCTCGACGCTGAGCTAAAAAAGCTGACTGAATCCGGGAACCTTGTGCCTCTGCTTCGAACCCGTATATCAATCGTTGGATTTCTGGAATCCGCGATCGCTATCACATGTCCACCACTGTTCATTTCATCTTACTCGGCCAAACTTTGCCCCCATTTAGAACATTTAGCACACGGTTGGTCGCTATGCCTCAAAAAGGCATCACCGTCCCTGAAAAGTACAACGTTTGACACACGTATAGTATGCAGTATGAAAGAGCCAAGCTACTGCGACAGACTAAGTTCATTGAACTCACTTTCACTCGAACTACGGATGGTGATAATGGAACTTATCGAACTGTACAAAATAACCCACCACAGAGGCACAAACTTCCGAGTATGTCTTCTTGTGATGCATCCGAATAGAGAGTGAAGTGGTCGCAGATTCCCACTTAAGAAGATAAGATCAAGACTGGTGGCTTGATCTAGCCTGCTCACTAACCGAGTAGTCAACTCGTAAAATAGACTGCCAACAAAGATTTTTGAGGCCTCCAGCGTGGATTTATTCAACGGAAAGTTAGATCGACGTTTTTCCTTGCTTAGCACTAATCAACGAATGGTTTTGGCTTTGCCATTCACAGCAATCAGTGGTTGCCATTTCTTTTCTTATATCTCAACGTTTAGGCCATTACTGAGCGCATTCGCATCAACAAAAACGCTGTCTAGTCAATCTCCGTATTACACTGGTAAAGCCTCAGGACGTCAGCAGGTGCAGGTCTTCAGCAAATCCTGGATTTGAAATTGGAACTGAATTATGCAACACTCCATAAAGATGACTAAACGTGAAACATTATATTTGTGATGGTTGTAAAGCATAACGGAACACCACATGCTATTGTTTTACTGCATAAATAATTACACTGTACAGAGACTGACTACAATACAATTCCGTTGGCTGAGGTGCTGCATTATTACTACCTCGTATAAACTAGCTCTGGGTTTGAGCTAAGTACATTTCATATTACTATTACGTATTCCAAATTATCGCAAGTGATGTCGTGGTCAGTATATTTCTTACAATGATTTTTTGCAATATGGAAAATCTGAACATTCACTCAAGTTCACGGGAAATGGAAGATTGCCCGGAACGCTTTGAAATTTTGTGTATTACTCGTAATGATATGACAGTGGAGAAAAAACACCGTATTTCCTCATGGTCATTGGCAAAGATGCATATGCATTGAGTGAAATCCTGGCATTTCCCGATTTGCCTCTTTGACTTTCGTACGATTCTCTGAAACATCTGTTACTGAGGCATGTTCGACCCATCAACTTGGAAGTTGCGGACCAAGCGAACTTTCATACTTTAATCAGAAAAGAAACTCAAGAAACCCGTGCGTCTATTCTTCAAACTCCAAAACTTCAAACCCAAGTAGTAGAGTATAATTTCGGTGATCAACTTCATAATCAGCCAAAAGATCAACTGATTGCAGGAAGTAATTCCCCAGGTTTTCAATAAAAGCTACTGCAGGAGGCTTCTTTTCAATCGGCCAGAGCGGTCTGTGGACAATTTCAAGATGTACAGGGCGCAGTAAATGAAGAACATTACGCCAACAGTGCTGAGATGCAGGCAAATCAACAGCAATGGCAGTTCGAAAAGGTAAACTGTCAGAGAAGTATGACAGTCGAGCCACATCACTTCGATCTGAATTCTGTCCAACATTTTGATTTATGTAAGTCCTTTGATCATGAATCTTCTCGACTTACGTGTCCATTTCGCAATTCCAAATGCTATGAATTTGGCGAAATCGGTCACATTCAAGCCGTCTGTCGTTGTTCGAAGACGTGTTTTGACCATACTTCTTTAGATATACAAAGTGTTGCATCTGACTTGCAGTCCATTGCTCTTACCGTAACTACTAATTCTCGTGGTTCTGCACATCACGTGATAAATCTTCTATTGTTAAGGTGGGCCCAAACATTTTTTCATTGCTGACACTGGTAGTTTTGAATTTTTTTATTTCTGTCGCTTACATGAAGCGGCTGGAACCTTTTGTTATTCTGAAACCTGTTAATGTTTGTTAAGTGTATTACTGGACCTGCTTTATCTATTCTTGGCGAATGTGAACTCACCCACAGATTTGCAGTCCATTGTATACACCTGTTCATTTTTTATTACAAATTCTGACCTGTCTATTGTCGGTCTCAAGAACATGAAGGTTCTAAAGGTCTCTCTTTCTTTGTCTGTTGTCTTTAGAGTTTGAAAATCCCGCTTCTGAGTCTGTTTCAGATTCGAATTTAGTTACGGGAGAAGTACCTGCAATTGGGCCGGCGCATAAGAGAACTCCTGAACGTGTGAAGAAGAAACAACGTCATCGCTACAACCCGAACGCTAATTTGAACTGCGGCGGATGTGATGGTTGTAAATCATAACGGAACACCACATGCTATTGTTTCACTGCATATTAATTGCATTGTACAGAAACCGATTACATTACAATTTCGTGGGCTGACGTGATGCGTTATCACTACTGCGTAGAAACTAGCTCTGGGTTTGAGCTAAGTTCATTTCTTTTTACTATTCCGTATTTCAAATTATCACAATATTTCACCGGAAGTCTTTGAATACCGTAAAATAAGATTGCCAGTTCTGGTCTCAAAAGCTTCGACGAACAATGTAAAAGAAAACCAAAAAGTCCTCACGAACTCAGAAACAATAATAGATAGATCGGAAGTAATGACAAAAATGAGCATGTTCATGCAGTGGACTGTGCGTTTGTGAGTGAAAGTACGTAGTTTATATGAGTAGGAAAAGCGGACCCAGTAGTACCTTTGACAGAGGCATCATTCCGTTTTAAGATTACAGAAGGTGTAGGCCTTTTGTGATGCTAGTTTCGAGGTTCGTACACCAAGGGTTTCCCCTGCCTTATACTGACGCAGATCGGAATTCACGGTGAGAAGACAGTGAATCTACAAACAAACTTTAGTTATTTATTTACCCACTGTACACAAGCGGACTTCAACGCAACGACTAGGGGCGCTGGGGGGGGGGGCTGGACATGAGAGAACCTTCAGCACAACCACATGGCAGCCGCCAGAGAGGACAAATGTCAACGGAAATTCCAGTTGACCTTCAGGATTCAAACAAGTGTCAGTCCGGTTAGGCGGCATTCCCAACGGTAGTGGCTAAAACATTGTTATCCCAGTGAACGTAGCCTACGATGGTAGAGATGGCGCGGATTCCGTAAACAGCTGGAAGTAAAACTGCGATACCTACGCCAACACACTAACTTTGGTGCTAGTGGTTTGTAGTAAGTTTACATTCACGAGGTAATGTGAATCTGGGCGGTGGTGCTGACGAGGTAACTCTTACGTCGCAGGGAGTTTAGGATTTTGGGGACGTCGAAGGTGATCTCACTACAGGCCGCTCAACGCAGTCAACTGACAGGCGTAGATAATAGTCTAGTAGCGTGTGGTGTGCCACCATTTTACTTTGACACATATTACCTTGCGCTTCATATAAGGTCCTCGGACACGCGGGTTGACCGCGTCCGTGCAATGGGCCGAGGAGAATGACCAAACAGAGCCCGAGGTAAGCGGTCAGTGTGCATGAGGCCGCTTCTGATTTATGGGCTATTCCCGGATCACGGGACTCTATCTCTTTTTCCCTATATATATTTAAAGTATTAAAAGGGCAAACACTGAGTAGTGAACGATTTATTGTGACGTTTCAAGTCCACACTAGGATCCGTTATCAAACAAATAAATGTATTGGAATGTGATTGCTCTGCCACTCACCGTGTTCGTCTGCCGGTCTGTCTTCGCTCGTTTATCGTTTCAATGTCAACGATGCTGACGTAATGGTTGTCTATATCTACGTGTCGATTGAACGAATTCCGCGAATAGAGAGCCTCCAGTGCAAGCAGTTTCCCTTTCATCTTTGCCCGTGCGACCACTTTCGCATGGTCTATGTTGACCTCGTGGCCTGTGTCCGCGCAGTGGGGTCACAGTTGTGAGTTAAGGCCGGCTCGTCGCATCGCTAGTTTGTGTTCGTGCACGAGTGTGCGAAGCTGTTTGCCTGTCTGTCCCACATACTATTGGCCACACCCAAGAAATGGAATGGCTTAGACCACGCCAGACTGTTCGTGTGGTTCTACACAATCCATAACGTTCACCAAAACTGAACGGATGGTTGAGTTTGGTTTGTCTGATATTTGGATGCCCAATGGTTGGAGCATCCCTTGTGCTGCTTCAGATGTGCCGTGAATATATGGCACTGTCATTTGCGTCTTGGGTTCTGTACGCTCAGTTCTTGTAAAACCCCTGACAGATGCCATTATGAAAATATTGGGTACCCATTAGAAGTGAACAGTTTGAACAGGTGCTTTCGTTCTTGTCTTCTGAGTACAGTTGAAATACAGTGCGTGTCTGCACGTCGAAATAATGTTCGCACACAGCTTTTAAGTTGACAGGCTAGATGATTGCCGTCGAACCTGAGAATGACGTCAGTTGTTGTCGGTTTACGATAGACAGTAGTTTCAAGTTTGCCATCAGGTTTTATTATGACCGATACCTCGAGAAACGCCAGTCGTGGATTTTCTTCCACTTCGCGCGTGAAGGTTATCACATCTATTATGTTACTCAGACAACTGTGGAATTGGTCAAGCTGAGTACGAGGTAAAACAACAAATGTGTCATCCACATATCGAAGCCACACTTTAGGTTTGAATGTTTGAAAGACCTCACACTCGAAGAGCTTCATTACGGCGTCTGCAAGTAATCCTGATATGGGTGAGCCCAATGGTGTGCCTCTCTTCTGTAGGTAGATTCGGCCGTCAAATTGTAAGTATGTCTCCATGCAAAGTTCCACTAACTGAATCAATTCTTTTGGAGAAAGATTGGTCCTATTGCGCAAGCTATTGTCCTCATTTATCAAGAGCTGCAAACTTTCTATCGCAGGTTTCCCCGGCATGTCAGTGAGAAGCGACGTAACGCCGAAAGAAACCAATGTATCGTCTTCTTCAAATTCCAGGCTCTTAATTCGTTTCAAGAAGTCAGTCGAGCTGTTTGCGTTATGATTATCGTGAGATAAACATGGTCGAAGAACATGAAAAAAGAACTTCGCCAGTTGGTAGTTCGGGGCCGTCCTGGATGCAACGATTAGTCTCAGTGGTGCTTGATCTTTGTGGACCTTTGGTAGCCCGTATAATCGTGGCACTGGTCCCTCAATAGGTATAAGGTATTCAGCCTGTTCTTCGGTAAATAATTTTTTTCTTGAGACTTGTCACAGTTTTGGTGATTCGGGCTCTCAGACCTTTTGTAGGTTCTCATATGACATGCTCGTACGTTGCGGAGTCTTTTAAAAGACCGCTCACTTTGTCTTTATAATCTTGTCTATTGGATACGGCTATGGCCTTCCCTTTATCTGTGGGTAGGATGACGATTTGGTCGTTCTTCTTAAATGTCATCAGCTCTTTATTTTCATTAGTTGTTAAGATGTATGTTGGTTCTCGATTGGCCAGGTGTTGACGCATCTTGATCCCGCTGCATTTGCTCATCTAGACCACTGCATTTCAGTCCCGATTCAAAACATGCAACGAATTCAGTCGTGGATGCGTCTGCATAATTGAATTTCAGACCCTTTACCAGAACGGCCTTTTTGTTGAATGTTAACTGATGGTCTGGTAGATTGTATATAGGTTCGGAGTTCTGTTTCTTAGGCAGGTTGAAGCGCTGGAAATTTTGATTCAGTCGATCTTTCGTTTTTGTTCTGGCAGAGTCCGTTGAAAGTTTTATGGCATCTTCAGTCTTGCTGATCCACTCGTAATCGAGTATATATATATATATGTCTATATATATATATATGTGGACGGAGATACGTTCTGAGTTGAAACTCCCGGTATCTGTGTTGTAGTCAATACATGTTTCCTGTTGGCTCGTGAGTCTCTTGTAAGACAGACCTTGTGTGTTTTGATTTGCGAACAATAGACATAATGTAAGTCGCTTCTGTGATTGACTTTCTGAAATACTACAACAGAAGAACGTTTGGGACCACCGTAACTCGAAAAGCTTTTGCGCGGGTAACTGGAAATTCGGTTCAAATTTCCTCGCTGTCATTGTCTTTTCATATTTTTGTCCTATCGGTGCTTCGTGTATCATAAGTTTACATACGATTACTGTTATCCGTTGTCGAATAACATACCAATTTCGTTACGTATCAAGTTATCTGGTTAACAGTATATCCGTATTTATATCCATTTCATATTGTGCCGTTTAACGCATCTACTTGGCTGATTATCTGTTCAGATATCTGCTCGGTTCCACTATTTCCTAGCTTTTCTTTCTACTCCTTTCGCCTACTGTTTGTATAAAGTTACTACACCCGCTTTCCTTCACAATGACACGCATGAGATTCAGCAGCATCAGTGGATCAGAAGTATCGAGTGCCTGCGGTCGTTTCGTCTGTCGCAAGACTGTTCAAAATGGTATGTAGTGCAAGACATGCCTACACTGGTACCACATCAAGTGTACCGGCCTCAAGGAGGACCAGTACACTCTTCGTCAGAAACGCCGTTCATCTGCATGAGCTGCCTATTTCGTAAAGGCTGCACTTCGTTCGAGGCTGTATCCGTTCCGCTACCAGCCACCGCCAGTGAGCAGAAACGTGACACGCTAAAGTGTAGTTGCAAGACGTCTAAAAACGCCAACGCAGTGCAAATGGGCACAGTTGAAAAAGCTCTGGTAGAAACACAGAAGGCTCTATCTGAAATGGAGTCAGAGCTGAACTCATTGCGCCCGCCCTTCCGGGTGTGGCCATTGCTCGTAAGGCAGTGGCTTTGTCCACAGCAAAAATTGAGGAGGCCGCGACAAATCTGAGGGACAAGACACTCCGGGAGAGGAGGTTCGGTTTGTGGGGACGATTCCCGACCACACCCTCTCCAGGTGAACAAGCAAGAACGGTGTTAAGCACCTCATTCCCTCCAGAACTAACAATCTCAGTTTCGGACAGCAGACTTCGCTCAAAACCTACCAAGAAGTCATTTGAACTTCTTGCGACGTTACCCACAAAAGTCAGCACCGGAGAAGTACTGGTCAAGACGGTTCAGTTAAAAAAACTAGTGCTAATTTAAAAGGAGTCTCATTGGATCGCTCATTATGGGAGCGGCAGAAGCGCTCCCAGCTTGACGAAATAAGGTCACGCATGAAGGCTTACCCCAAACTTCAAACAAACGTAAAGGTGCTTATTTTCATTCTTAAGAAGGGACCAGCACCTCCGAATGGATCAACCCATGTGCCCACACCCACACCAAAGACGACTGCCCTCATCTCCTTGGATGGCCAATCATCGTTGGGGCTGCACGGGTCTGAACCAGTAGCTTCCAAAGAGGTCACAGAGCAACAGTCCTGCTCTAAATCCCAGCCATCAGCCTTCCAAAAAGTTCTACCCAAACTTGCTTTATTCCTACGCATCACAGCCCAGTGAGTCTCCTTGGATCACCTCCAGTTTCTAGAAAGGCTCACACTTGGCTCATTCCAGCTGCTTTCCCATCTGCCGGGTCACGGTCATTTCTTCCTAGGTTCTCTTCTAACCAAAAACCACACCCACGTTTTCGGGGGTACAAAACTGGAAACCACCCTCCAGTATTTCAAAAAATGATGGCGGTCCAAAAGCCATCAAACCTGAGCAACTAGAAACGGAAGAAGCGTCCCACAGAAACGGTCACATAGGCTCAGGCGATGAAGAAACGGCCACAACCCTCCAAGAAAGCTCAGGAACCTCTGATGCCGTCTACACACACACCCCTCGCTACTAGGAATGCTTTCTCAAGCTCTTCCTCGCGCTCTTCGGTCTCTTTTTGTACCCAGTCAAATGAGGAGGTAGCCCTCAAGTGCATGTACACTAACTGTCTAAGTCTTTTAAACAAACTACCTGAAATCAGACAGTTGGTGCACGACACTTGTCCTCATATTCTTGCCTTAACGGAAACCTGGATTTTCGCAGACATCAGTGATAACGAACTGCATGTTCCTGGATACTCACTGTACCGAACGGACTCTTCCCGTGGACGTACGGAAGGCTGTGCTGTCTTCCTAAGCCAGCAGTTGCCAGTACCAACTGTCATAGAAGAATTCTCCTCCCCAGAGAAGTGTGACGGATTCTGGTTTAAACTCCAGCTTCGTAGTCATGACACGCTCCTCGTCGGTGTTATTTATCGATCGTCGTCATGCGGCGTATCTGACGACGAGGCCACTCTTACCGCCCTGGACTATCTCTCGTCTACACAGCGTTTCTCCCATCTTATCATTATGGGTGTTTTTAACGCACCCAAACTCAACTATGTAGCTGCTCCTCATGAGGACTCTGACTACGGATTTTCGAAATTCCTAGCAATGTTGATCCATGAAAAAGCCCGGACACAACATGTCGAGCTACCTACACGGTACCGTCCAGGACAGACACCCTCATCGCGTGATCTTGTTAATACAAATGAAGCTCGTTTGGTAGGTAGAGTGATCATCAACCCATCGCTGGGACATAGTGACCACGTGTTACTTGCTTTCGATTTTATCTGTTACTGGTTCCAAAATGCCGTAACAAAGACTTCATTCAGAAACTTCCAGAAAGCTAACTTTGGCGCACTGAATACATTCTTAAGTACACTCAAACTCGTGTCTAATTCAATGGACACCAACTATCTTTCTTTTAAAGATGCTATTCATGAAGCTGATGAGGCATTTGTTCCTCGTAAACTGTAGAAGTCCTCATCTCGCTCACCGCTTCCGC
>JTDE01001149.1:28847-48577 GCA_014338405.1 Paragonimus skrjabini miyazakii
TATATATATATATATATATATATATATATATATATATATATACCCAAGTAAATTGTTAGCTTCCTATTAGCGTTCACTCATCTGCCTCATTTTTCTCCACATAACATAATCCTTCGCTTGTAATTGCTAGTCTTACCAACGTCTATTTATCACGCTGTTTCTTATTTGAGACACTAATCGGTGCAGAATTCCCATACAAATTGAATGTGCTGTCAAGTTCTTCATTTTGTTTCTGTATGCCGTCAGTTTAAACTTAATTTGACACTTCCGTGGATTTCACTGATTTTCATGTGAGTTGCGTCAACCCAAACCAACTTGACTGTCTTTGTTATCGTGTCTTAAGTGACGCTCATAGCACTTCGGCTGTCAGCATGGAGGCTATCGATTCGATTTCCAGTTCGGCTGTTAGTCTACGCTTCAATAACTTGAGCTCCAGGACCACTTCGGCTTCAGACGGAGAACCGTCTGGAATGCAATAACTGACCAATCGGGTCCCGTCGTCCACATGATCTGGTTATTGAAGCGTCATAAGGCTCCTGGACCAGACCTCCTTTCTCCTTCTCTTTTCAAGGATGGTTGGGAGAGGTTGATATCAGAACTGACGAAACTTCTCCAGACGATCTGGGAGACTGAAGAGGTACCTCGTGATTGGTGCCTATCAACAGTCCTTCCCGTTTTCAAAAAAGGGGCCCGAAGTCTATGTGACAACCGCAGGGGCATCAGTTTGGTGTCTATTGCGTCCAAGTTACTCACTGGTTTCATTTTACGTCGGCTCACTAAGCCCAGAGAAAGTCAGATACACGAAGAACAGGCAGGATTCCGATCCAGTCGAGATTGCGTTGATCATATTTTTACCTTGCGACGGATCTTGGAACATCGGCACTGTTACAAACAGCCGACAGTCGTGGTCTTTTTTGACCTAAAGGGTGCTTTCGACTCAGTTGCTTGTAACGTTCTCTGGAGCTGTCGTCTTCGCAAGAGAGTACCAGAGAAATACGTGAATCTATTGAGATCACTGTATGCTCACTCTGCAAGCAGGGTGAGGGTTTATGGACAACTGTCTCGGGCGTTCATAACTTCTGGTGGTGTTCGTCAGGGGTGTCCGATTTCCCCATCCCTGTTCAATTTTGTCATGGACGACATTCTGGAGGATGCGTTTCGGGAATCCAATGGTCTTAGTGTTGAGCTTCTTCTTGGCGCTATATTGACCGATCTGGAATATGCGGACGACATTGTCTTACTTAGCCCTTCTGCCGACGACATGCAGACCATGCTGGACAGGTTGAGCAACCAGGCTGGTTTGTATGGAATGCGCTTCGCACCTTCAAAGTGCTGCTTCAAGACTGGGGCACTTCAACTCCTACTTTCTTCTTTGCAGGTAATCCGCTTGAGACTGTGGACAGTTTCACATACTTGGGTAGCACTATCTCGTCAACCTGTAATATTACTGATGAGATATCAGCGAGGATCTCAAGGGCACGAGTTGCCTTTGCCAAAGTGCGTTATCTGTGACGTCGGAAAGACGCCTGGTTGTCGCTGAAAGGAAGGGTATATAATGCCTGTGTGTATTCCATTTTGCTTTATGGTTCGGAAACGTGGTCTGTTCGCAAAGAAGATATCAACAGGCTTGCTGTGTTTGACCATCGTTGTGTCCACCAATTGGCCCATATTAAATGTTCTGATCGCGTGAGCAATTTGGCAGTTCGCCGGCGCGTATTCCGGAACGCTCGGGATGCGCGATCAATTGGTCAATTAATCACATGACACAGCTTGCGATGGTTGGGTCACGTACTTTGTGTGTCATCTAATCGTTTACCGTACTGGGCATTATATACGGAGGCCACCAACAGTAAGGTAAAACCGCGTGGTGGTCAAGCAACAACGTGGTCACGATAAATGAAGACCTTGACTGCTCCATTGAGCGAAGTGACTAGGTGTCGCCTGCCTAGATGGGGTCCTCTTGATAACTCAAACCGCTGGTTAAAGACGCTATCCGAGATGGCAATGTGTCGCAGTCAATGGCTTGTCTGTATTCATACCATTTCTAGTTCTTCCGCTTAGTCTTGTTTTAATAATTTTCAACCTTCTTAGTAACGTTTTCTTCTAGGATATTCTACGTCACTGTTGAGGTGAACGGCGGCCCGAGCCACAGTACCTTTTGGTCATGCTCATGGCTGTTATGATGATGATAGTGTACGAAATACACCCAACCAAGCACAAACTCAGGCACAGCGAAGCATCAGATAAAGCCTAATAATCGAAAGGCTAATTTGGAGCAATTCTAAAAACTTCTGGTGAGACTTCATAACACTTACGTATTGCAACAGTTCGCAGACACTTTTCCACTGGAACATCTTGATAAGCTGCAATGAATGAGTTTTGTTTCCATATTAGTGCGTGTTGTACGGACTTGGAGTTGAAATTCAGTCCTCGCGTGCTCACCGCAATTTCGGAGGACAATGCAGAAGCCTTACTTACTTGAGGGTGTACTAACCTTTTATTAGTATTCAGGTTGTGTACATGTGACTACTTTTCTGCATGTAGTAATCAAAATTTTGGACCGTTCATCGACGATGCGTCACGCGATCCCCGTCCACAGTTGTAATCTGCGCGACTATTTGGCCTGCTTTTTTAACTACTTATGAGTAGTGTAAGTGATAAAATGTTTTCACCTTCAGCTTTGAAAACGCTGTTGTTTTCTGCACAAGGATGGAGTTCCAGTTTTTTTTTCAGAATTACAAATTGTAACCACATTGGGCATGGTTCACACTTTTATTATCTCGAGATTTTGCCTGTTTTTAGTTCCGTTTTGACGTTTCAGTAAATTTTCATGTTTAATGGTTGCCGATTGCGAATTTTTGTGTTCCCTGGAAGTGTGGCTTCAAAGTTTCCTTCATAATTAAACGGTAGATTATTACGATTATTATGCTTTTCTTCCTTGATAATACTGACGAGCCTGAAGTTTTTTTGCTCGTCCTAGTTTTTTAACATCTTCATGTGCGCACTAACCCATGTAAATTTGTTGTTAAAATAGAAATGAGCCCTTTTTCCCAAATTTATCCCGTACGTACACAACTAGCTTATTTTGCCTTTCCATCATAGAAACGCGTCCGTCAGAAAGAGGTTGATTCCGTGGCAATCGAGTTTGGTACCGGCGAGACTGAATTGATATCCGAACTGCAATGCGAAGGTGTAGACCTGATTAATTTGTGGTATCAGACGGATTTGTGTCTGACTGTGCACCCTAGCCAGTTTGCTTTAGCTGTCCTCGTGGAATTGGGTCGTACACGGCCGCGTTTGGATGTGGAAGTTTTCGTGCGAGACGAGGTATGCGGCTGTGATCCAGTGCAGAGACCCAAAAAATCTCCGATGCTAAGTGGTCACGAAAGCGATGAAGATGATGAAAAGCCATCCGTGAACAAGTGTGATGGTAAAGTTTCCGCATCTCCCAACCCAGAAGAGCGATGGAGCCGGCTGTCCGATCGTCTTGATTCCATTCGGGAAGTGGTTAGTCAGTTTAACTTCGTTGTGGAACTGGAACGCATGAGCAAGGAGGAATTGAAGCTAGAAAATTTCCGAAACCCTCTGTATAACATAGATTCAGAAGAATATGCAGCAGCAAAGTCTCGCGCCGACAGTCTTCTGGCTAATTTAGAATGATAACTTCTTCTCTTCTCGGATTACATATTTTTGTATACTATCTTCTGAATACAGTATCACCCTATTTTTGTTTTCCATGTAATTTGTGGCCTTGTTTTTGTCTTCCGATTAATCTCAACCATATGAAGGCGTGACAAATTAATATCTGAATCAAGCTTCCACGAGCTCATTCGGTTTCAGCGGCAATGATGTAGACTGTCGGACTCACGACAACAGTTCAGTGATGCTCTTATCATTGCTTAACCAGCGCAATTTTAGCGTGCGCTTGAGCATAACACGGCGTACGGCTGTTGATTCCAACCTAATGAAAGTTTAATCTTCTTTTTCTTGGTACTTATGAGTAGTATAGATTAATTTGCTTAATTTGTTAGGGTGTATGTGTAAGTTTCGGTTGGGATGTGAATCCGATGTGACAATTCCTACTGGACTATGCAAAACCCACAGACGAGGTTTAGAATGCATTTGACAATTGTCAGTGATACTGACTTACATTTGAACGTTTCTGCCCAGTTCAATCCCATCAAAGTACAAGTCTAACACTGGATTCGAAAACAATCGCGAATGTTAATAAAAGGTCAATGCAATAGAACAACGCGTCGAGGAAGACGACTGTGCTCTGGAAAGCATGTTGAATGGGTTGTAGGCTAGCACTGTAGTGGAGTTTTGTTAGTGCACTTTACTGAGCATTATCTTGCTAACCAATCATCTTGCGTAGTCACGCGTCAGACAGCACGTTTGTCATCCAACTTCATTATCATCTAGGCATTTCCGAGGTTCGTAGTGGTTTCACATACAACTGCTATCACGTCTGTTCTCATTCAGTGGACTCTCGAACCACGGTTTTTTCGACGTTCTTTGGGGAATGCAGCGAAGGTTGCTAAGCTGTCTTCGGTACATCGGTAGTAATGTTTATAGTGTTAATGGATTTGTATAGAATTTGATTTTGTGAGCCTAGATTAGCCACGTTGTTTTCGGATTATCTCTGCTGATTTTGGAACAGTGAGTTCCGTTTGAACACTCCAGTGAAGAAAGGAGAAATTTTGCGATGTGTTGGTCGTTCGTTTACGCCGATCACTCGGGAGCGTAGGGCGTACAGATTATATGGCTCAGACGAATATGAATGAACAATGATTGAACACGCACGCAATCGCACTAAGTATTATGCTATCAGGACCACAACTACATTTTTGAACGCATGGTGCCGGTCGAAGGGTTTGGGCAAACTACTTTTCTGATGGCTCCTAGATTCGGGTTCCAGTATCTCGAATTTGTTAACTGGATCAACTTGGCTATCTGTTAACATGGCGTTTTAGCAGTCGATGACGTGATTTGAGTTAAGTGTAACTGCGCAACTGCATACGGTTAGGCTAGAAGGGACATTTTTGCATACGACCGTCATTATTGAGGTTGTTTTCAATTCCAGCGCGAACTACCGGTTCCTTTCGAAGTGGGCTATCCGAACAGCTTATCTAAATGCAAACGTTGCAATCAAGTGCGGTTGGTGTTCAACTTGAAACGGTCTAAGTCCCCGAACTGCTACCAAAGGTTGCGTTTTTGTCTACTCTAAGAACACGAAGCGGGATTTCGAACTATTGGTTGAAGCGGTAGATCTTCATTTGCATCCGGAGCACGCGCTATAGCATGCTATTTTGAATAATCATACATCCTAATCTGTTTTATTTTTTTCAGGAACAGTTGAAACTTGCAACAACTTGCCGTAATGGTTGCGAATCGCAAACGTTTTTACTGGGCCTGTCCGCACAACTGTACTTAACTGCTGGGTGATATGGTGGACGTACATTACAAAACCAGTATTGCTCCTATGCGACCTTAATAGTCCATCAAGGTCTGTTTGACGTTGAATAATTAAAAGAAAGCTGTCCCCTGTCCGATTCTGAGCCTCATCTATTGTTCTTAATCCAGATCAAACTTTCTACGATATGTTTCAATGAACCGCTTATCCTTGGATGCGTTTGTAGAGTTGCAGTGCGAACTGCGTGTCTATGCAACGAGCTGTGAACGTTCGGGTTATCACGAGTTTTTGGTCGAGCTACCTGAGCTGTTTCTTTTTACTTTACCTGTGAAGGGGATGTCGGTCTGACGAAGAACAGCGTTTCTGATATAATTGGTGGAGTCGACAAATGTACTTATACTGTTTTTTTTTGCATTATCGCATCCACCTCTGATGAAACCTCGATATTTAAAGACAGCCATGCAATTCTAGTATATTGTCCTGTTAGTGAATGTCTGTCAAAATAGCATCCTAAGGTGCACACGTCGGTTGTGGTTTGATGTACTGGTCGTACATGCTCGTTTCAACGGGGAGCAGAACTCCGGTAATGTTAGCTTGTTAATGATTGAGCACATCCGAGGTCAGTAGTATAGTACTCAAAGTTGTCTTCGGTTAGACGTGTTACCAATAAGCAGTAGGTTTATTCATGTCTATGGCACTCTGTGAACGCCCTGCGGATGGTGCATGTGTTCCAGTATAGGTGATCAATGCTAGTTTGTGTAATCGTAGTTGTTTAATCGAGCGGTTGATCGCGTCCGAGTGTAAAACTGTACGCAGTTAATCAGTATGTCAGCTAATCGACGACAAAATCGAGACGCTGACATGTGCCCTTAAATTGGACACGATACTTCCCTCGCTCGCTTCGTGGGAACATGAACGTGCGCTCAGCTTTCGGTAACAGCAAGGTTCTGCACTAGTATTGGGCCTTAACAGTTGCAAACCGCATGCCTAATGCTTCATATCGATAGAAGGCAGTTGGATGTCTATCCGAATGTAAACGTTACGATCGGATGGGAGTATTCCGCTGCCGTTTTGGTAATTCCAGAGACTTGACTGTCGCGGCAGTTGGAAGCTGCACTTTCAAATGAATTAGAAATGTTGATTGACATCCGTAGACATCAACATATTCAGTCATGCTGAAGTTTAGCGACCGGTATTGTGATTGGGGATGTGTTCTAATATTGTGAGCCAAGAACCCGGATGACGCAAAGTTTGTTTATTTAAGAAACTAACACGAATCAGGTGTTCAAACAGAACAAAAAACAAAAACGCTCATCTGCATGTAGCAATCGTCCCAGAAGGTCCCGGCTACCACAGACGTTAATGCTCAGCTTCTTTACTTAGCCAGTGCTATTCCATGGCATGCTGCACTGTCTTGTTGGTGAGATGTTTCTTCCCGTGTTTTTCCTGCGTCTACTTTGTCGTCCCACTACTGAATAATGGTGGTGTAAGTAGTATGGGGCGATCGCTCGTCCTCATCACACTGATATGCCTGTCCGAGAGAGAAGTGTTTTATCCACAACAGCCTTAATTTGAATTTCCGCCCTTTATTTTCATTTAGACACTCCAAGCTATTGAAAGAGCAAATGATATCCATATTCTGTGTGCGTTGAAGTTCAGCCAGTGTAAAATCGTTTAAAGAGCATGACTTCATGGTCGTCTGAAAAACAGCGAACTATGCCGATGAATGACGTCCGTGATGGTGACTGACGAGACTTTTCGTAATCCTGTAAGTGCCACTTGTCATGCAATCCGACTAGTTTGATTCGTAGGTTGTAGTTGAACGAATTAGAATAGTATCAAACTTGAGAATAATATTTCTAACACGATGCACTGTGAGGTATGTAGCCATACTTAATATAACAAGCTATCTCGGTCTTATAGAATATCGGAGCCTAATGTTTTTTTCCACTCACTTCTAGGATAGTCGGAGAGTAAACGTTTGTTGGGCGGTTCATATGCTTACGGTAAACCTTCTGAGTTGCATGAAAAGAAAATTGCGTAAGAAATAAATAATTGCCATGCTGACATGTGTTATTGTGTTAAGGTATTCCCGGGCCGTGTGGCGAGCCCAAATCAAACGGTTTTATTCCGTCTAGACTGCTTGCACGAGTGTTTCTAAACCACTTCGTTCAACCCGATCCTTCAAAACGCCCACGTTACTAAAGTTTTCACCTGAGTCACAAACTATCATTTCACACTGGATGCCGATGTTTTTCACCTTTTTGCATCATTTAATCGCTCACTCTGCACTCCTCAGTGAATGCATTGTTCAGCTGTTATATTCCTTGTTTGTTGTCTTTGGATTTTCTACTTTTTGCTGAATTTTCTGTCACTTCACACCACACTGGAATTCTCTTTGAGAGTCTCGTTGATTTTAGTATTTCTAGTCCCTTTGCAGCATATAACAAATAAACATCCCTAATTTCGTCTGGTCCAACTAAACCTAATGATCAACTCATCCAAAAGATACTTCTACAACCGGCCATTATTTACTCGCTACGGATGTGATGGCTCTTCCGTTTTTTAATTTACCTAACTCGATTTTTGTATGAAGCCGGTCGCTTTAGTCATGAATTAACTGAGGCGCTGAAACATTTACTCGTACTGTTTGTAATTGTTATTCTGTTCGCGATTTTTGTAAATTCCAGTTTGACTCAATCACTCTGTGCTAATTTTTCTCCATTTGCTAATGTATTTAAGTTTATTATCAGATATTTACTTTCCAAGTTTCATACTGCACATTACTGAGTTAACATTGTCGACATAGAAATAAATTCGTTTGATTGTACTGCAGGTTACACATCAATGATGCGTTGTTCATTGTGATTTCATGTGACATACTTAGACCGAACTCTGAAACCTGATATCCATTCGACTCTGAAAAAATCATGCCTATCCCAGATGACAATCCAATATAGTCCTCTATGGAACTGTGATCCGACTAGCACACACTGTGAACATGTGCCTCCGCTAACAGTTATGTGTGTAACGGTGGTATCGATTACGTTCGACTCCATTCTTACTAAACATGATTTCGTTCCTTTAAGTTGGACTTTGACACTGATTTACAAACTGGGTGAAAGGTCATTGTCTAGCGATATTTGTGAAAATGAGTAACCTATGGAAGGTGCATCAAGATTATATTTAAAACAAAAAAATGTAATCAGTAAACATTTTTCAGACATGACGTGGGTTCATAATTAGTAACTAATAGCGGAACGAACAAGGTCGTTTTTAGTGATTCGTTGTCAGGATATATTGAGGCGTATTTATGTGAGATATCATCGAGACTACGAACACGAAGGTAATCTGGTGGGGTCGGCAGATTTTAGTGCACAATCCTTAGCTTTTTTTGGAACCTGTTATTCTGGTAGCCATTTATGTAAGGTAGCTCGTGAACCACACTTAACCTGACTCAATAGATACGTAACCAGTTCAGTCAACCTCACCGTGATAACACACCTGATTGAGTTCAGTGAGTGGTTGGTGTGTTATCTAACCTACTAAATTTACAGTATTCCAGTCAATGGCAATAAAGTATCGGACTGTTAATATCTGAAGTGGTCTGAGCTCCTTCCCTTAGGGGGTGAACTTATTTCCGTCATAAGGTGAAACCGGTCAACCATTTTGTGGTTGGTGTGCGACGTCAACTCAACTGCGGAAGGGTTCCAGGTAGACGCCCGTAATAACCAGCTACGAAGTGGTGGGCGGCTTTTTCAATCTAGTTGGATCCCACTAACACGACGTACCTCGCTACTCGAAAATACATTCTTTGAACGCCTGCGGGACTGATAGCCCATACATTTACTGATGACGCCGGGTTACAGGAAGTTATGTGAATTACTTTCACTAGCTGTTGCGCTTACTTTCTGTCAGGCTGAAATAGGTGGACTGTTTTTCGTTAGCCTGCGAACGACTGTCAATCCACCGAAGCCTCATAGGCAGCTGGGAGAAGTTTTCACAGACAATTTATCTCAGTGAAAACCAGCGAAACGCTGGACTGTTGTTTAAACCTTGCTTAGTCTCCTCAGCACCACTCATGCCGATAACTCGGACCCAAGTTCCATGAATAAGCGTCAGATGGCATTCTAAACAGTTATTCATCAGACCACAATTTTGATGAGCTTGCAGGATAGTGAGTTACCTTCCTCGGCTTCTGCATATTTTTTCATAGACAACTCTGTCTACTTGACTTGCAATCAAGCAAACACTTCAAGCGGGCGCACTAGCGATGTTCCCATGAGCATTCGTTCTTAGCGATTACTCGTGACATGGGTATCTGTTCTGACCTAGAAGAGTATCATCAACTCTTCTCTCTTTTTATTCATGGGCGATATCGTCTTTCACGTCTTTATCATTTTTATATATAGGTTACGTCTTGATCTCGTTCGCGTACACGGTTGATAAAGTTATCGGTTTGTGACCATACTAACTTTAAAGAAAGTAAACAAGGAAATGCACTGTGGCCGTTATCCGCTCACATGCGTACCCATGAATCTGCATGCATGGTTGGTGGACGGTCTCTGGGACCTGGTGTTATCATCCAGAAGATTTAGATCAATATTTTAACGTTTTAATTTTGGACACTTGGGATATATAGTTTCACTTTTTGAACGCACGTACGATTTGTCAGCATATTTTTTTGAAGGACGTTTGCAGTTCTCCCAGTTTTCGGTGCAATGCAAACTGGTAAACGTCTGAATGGACTGCATCTCCGTTTTAACTAATGGATCTGGCAAAACACTCTCAACATGAGACACGTTGCACGTCCGCAATCTATTTGGCCAAACAAAAATCATATTAGATCACGTGCGCCTGTAAGCGAAACATTCTATTGACTTAATGAAAGTTATATGTGGGTAACCTGATGTTCATGCCCACGCGCACGTTAGTGATTACGCTGTGGACTTCGAAAGCACTTGAATACGTTCCGGATTATTCATAGAACAGAATGGAACTTCACTTCCCGTTGACGTCCGTTTTCGCTCCTCAGTGAGAGTTATAATATAACAGTGGATCAGATCATATGGCACTAGGATTGCGTGCGAGTCGTCTTGGCTGCCCCATTTTTTGCACGTCTTAATTTGTCAGTGGATCTGAACTACTTAAATTGTATCAAAATGTCTAATACAGAAGTGAATCAGAGCAGTAATTAATGGTGCGATATAAAGCTGAGAAGAATAAATCGATGATATTATTGTCTATCAAATTTTAAAATTTTTTGTAAGCAACAATTTCTGAAAGACAAACTGGAAACCGTAACGTTCTACAAGACCAGTACATGTGGAATTGTCATCAGGATGTCAAAAACGCTCGTTTGTTATTCTGAACAACTAAGATGGCTTTTGGCTGTAGTGGAAAACATTGTGTATCACAGCTGTAGATGCATGAGCACGTTGCCATGGCACAATTTGCTGTCAGGTTAGTCATAGTGTCAGATACAAAAAAAATTTGGCATCAAATGATCTGATTCATAACGAGTAGTCAGAAAAATTGTGCTGTGGTCACTTGTCGAAAAGGATTAACGCCAATTGCTTTACATGCTAGTAAATTGGTATGAAACCTGTCAAAAATTCACATATGACAGGATTTTAATATGAGTCTACAAAAACGGTCCACACGGTTAGTTTTTATTCCAGTGGGTCCACAAAATATACTGTTTCTGTTGAGGTAGACATTTTCTCAAAAATGTCTAGTTTTTCGAGAGTTATTTGGTAAATTCTCCGTGATTTCTAATTTCACCTTTCCGCATCACAACGTACTGAAGCCCAGCTTTAGTGCGTATTTCCACGTTGTTTTCTGGTTGACCGGATCTACTTTTAATGCAACAATCAAAGTGGGATTCTTCAAGGTCAGTCAGAACCTTTCCATACGCAGACGTTAGTCTGCTATTCTACGCGTAGTTCGGGACTAAATACATCCAAGGTTTTGGGTATCGTTAGGTTCCTTACTACGTGTATACGAGTCGTATATCGTAGATTGGCATGTCAGCCATTTCTACTTTACGTTGACCACGAGGGTTTTAGCGTCTTTTTTGTTTTCCCAACGCTCATCGGTATGATGACCAAAATACATACAAAATGATAACTGTATCGTCAATCCTGTTAAAGAAGATGAGAAAAGTATTGATAGTTTTTATGGACCAACTCAAGTGTTATTTCTTTATCTAACGGTGGCGTTCATATACGCATCACTTGAAGCCTCATGAACCTTGGGATACTACATTTCACTACTGCAATTCACACACAGAACATAAATTCAGAAATCTGATTGTGTGTTACCTCATCCAGCAATAAAACTTGACCGTATAAGTCTTTTGAGTTAAGATAGGTTTTTAATCATGCATAACTTCATAGTTTGAGTACTTTCTTCCCAAGTTATTAGCCATTATTAAAATATTATTATCGTCACTATTCTTGACGTCTTGTACCATCAAGTGGTTAGTAAGAATCTTTCTGATGTAGAACATATGACTGGTGCTACTACAGAAGACTTTTTTTTACGTAAACGGACTGTGTGATCGGAGATGTCGTTATGTTTGACAATTTATTTAAAAAAAAAGCTATTTAGTTCAATTTTGCACAAATCTTTCCTGCAGTTCTTGGGATGACTGTCTGCTTTCGAAGTACAATAGCCTACCACACAGACGTGGTATGGACTCAAAAGAGGACACGTAAATGTATTCACGTGTAACTGGTGCTAGTTCATGGAAAGATTTTGAAATCGTAACCTCTGATTTGATTTGCCTCGAAATATTCCAACCCGAACTTCTCAGCCGATAAATTGTAGGTTCCGGTACATCCGGGTTCGAAGATACTCCGATTAACCACGCGGGTAAACGAAGATAGGACGAATGTCAATAGCATCAACTACATATATTCAAATTTTAGTGTGGAACTGGAGACCTTATCCGATTTATGAAGTTTGCTTCTTCTAATACTATAATTGGAATAGTTTTATTCTCCGACTGTGAATCTTTGCCCCCAAACGTCAAACATATTAAACGTGCTGAGCTGTGTAATCACAGATTTTGCCTTCAGTTACACTTATCGGATTAAATCGGTATGCGAACGTCGCTGAAATCGCTTGTTGTTCGTATTGAGGGCCGAGTATTTTCCCTTACTCAAATCATGAAAGCTCACAGAGTTAGATGATTTTAGGTCATTCATTTAGCTTGCTGTGCACTTCATACCAAGTCCCCAACTCACTGTCATAAGATTCGGGTTGTACAACCGATGATTTGCCAAATAGAAATGAAAGCAGTCTCCAGTAAGTTGGGAGCTGCAGACCACGGCTATCTCTCAGGCTGAGACCTGATAACCCACTTTGTCTCTGATTAGAAAACTTATAGGGTATGACAGCCAATCGAGTGCAGTGCAGTGAATACTGTCGCTGTATGTCTGATTCATATGTGAAGTAAAGGAATTTAATGTCCACCTGTGTTGCTTGCTGTGCGTTGGTAGCTTAATGTTGATTGCTTTTGTTAAAATGTTTAAGATTCAGAAGCTAAATCTCTTCCTTTTTTCTTGCCGATTTCTTAGCTAAGGTATTTCCTTGATATTGTATCACTCAAGCACAAGTGCAAGCAACATACCCATTGCCAGAGAGGATTGTGGGAGTAGTCCAACGAGGCATATTCTCACATTACTCATGGCTACTTAAATTAAACATAATTGGCGTGTTGAAGATTATAAGTCAGATTTTAACTATATAGCACGCACATTCGTTATCTTCAATTGTACTAGCGAGAGTTTTCCGTGTCAACTAGAGCGAAAATTGCCTGCAAGAGGCAGATGGATCAAAACAATTTGAATAAGACAATGATCGATTTAAAGACAGTTGAACTATAAAGAGAGTTGTTTTCTGATGGGCGGAACTTTGCAGCTTGTTGAAGTCTCGCTGAGCGTATTCGGTGTGATAGGTAACCTAATATCCCTGATTTGCTTATCAAAAACAGCAAGCACTTCGACTCGATGTGCACGGAAAGTATTATTCATCAATATAGCCCAATGTATTTTGGACCTGCTGGCTTGCTCGGCTTACTTACCCAGTGCACTTGATTTGAGTAAATATTACCCCTCAACATTTGTCTGTCGCGTCGTAAACACAAGAGTACCGTTTTGGATATTCATCAACTACCGTGGATTTTTGAACACCTACAATGCGTTGTGGCAACACACGCGTATTGTCTATCCTTTTTGGAGCACTGTACTAAATTCACCCACAGGTTGTACTTTCATACTGACACTTTCCAGCCTAATGAATGTTCTTCAATCGTACGCATTTACTCGACTAGGAGATTTCGCTAACAAACCCATTGCTCATTGTCTCCCCAATTCTATCGATTGCCAGTCAGGTGACCAAGCCGGACTAAGCAGTTTAGCTGTGCTGTGTTCCACAATTTACCGCTTTGTTTTGCCCATCATGATAATGTTAGTGACATTTAACCATCTGACAGAAATACTTTCTGACTGTGAAGGACCGGCATACCAACACTTGTGCAAACAACTTTGGGTTAGCGCACTACTGGATGTAAAGTTGTATGCTATCACACTACTGACTCATGAGTTGTTATTTCTGATGAATGTGTTCGTACTTGTTACCGAATTCACACTGGATTCTTTTCCATACAAGTTAGCTTGTTTAGTTTCACTTTGTTATCCTGTACTGTGCCCATGTTTGTCGATTGGACTAAGGTCAGCCAATTATATGCCTGTTATTGAGGCAGTCCTGCGGCCTACGGATTACCATAAGCTAGGAAAGTTAGCTATGATGTGGAGAACAACGCGAAGCCAAATGAAGTGATCGCATCGAAGATTATTCTCCCTCTCCCCCATCGATCTTTCTTAAATTTAAAATGGTGTACACACTTGTGAACAGTTTTGAATATTTAGTCAGTTTTCTTTGTATGTATCTGTATATATGCTTACCATAACACTGAGTACTTTGTCCGAACTAAGCACTACTGTAGTTTCGTTTTGTTTTATCTAGATCCACGTGTGAGAATTCACTGGATTCGGACGTGGATACTTTGAAAACCATCCAATTAATCCTTTTCATTCAGTCCATTGAGGTGGAAAAAGTAGTGCATGTAGAAAGTATCTCATCGTGTACTAAACGTCCTGAGTTGGTTTGACAATAAAAGGTTCTCAGCATAACCTACTAATGTCTCTTGTATAATGTGAGTACACTGTACCGCTAAGTTTTTCAGATGTAAAATGTGATCCAACCAATCCCTCACCATGAAGATTGCACCTGACATTAAGACTATCCGCCTGCCTGCTGATCTCAACTACATCAGCAGAATATCGTCGATACTGCTATCGGCGCTGACATCCCTTAATGACACCCAAGTAGGTTTTTGACTTTTCAGCTGAAGGATAACTTCACATAACCGGTCAGTAGTTCACTGGAACAGTAGCAAAATTGAAGCTTTTGTTGGTAATTTGTAGCCTTTGGTTCGATTGTTTGTAATTTTTCATGAAACCGTCTCCCTCCTAAAATTGTCTCCATTATTGTCTTCCTTAATCAGACTGACTATAGGTGACTTCTACCGTTTGGCGAAACAGTCCCTCTTCCGCACTTCATGTGTCTTCCAGTAGACTCGATTTTTCCTTCTGAAGAAGATGTCTATCCCTACTGGTCTGATGGGAAACCGGAAGAGCCGTTTGGTTGTCTCTCAACCTTAGCTTGAACTGCAGGCTGTGATTCACATTCTAAGGTGCTATTTTAGTCCAGCGGTCCCGTTTTTATTTCGAATTTTAACGAAATGGACAAGTTTTCGTCACGAACAACTACTGTCTTTCAAAAAACTCCCTCCTTGGTATTTGCAGGAAACTAACGATTTGCCAATTATCTTCAGTTGCGTTCTTAATGTCTTCAAGAAAAAAACCTGGCATTCTCGCTTGTCTTGAACTGTATTTTTTGCTTTGCTAGTGACCACACCTGGTTTGCTTCTCTCCTTTTTGTCTGGGTAGATCATGTTTCCAGGAGTTCACCGTCCCCAACACTATGTCGACCTATAGCAAACTGGTATTCTTTGGGGGCTCACCTGATGTTGTCATGGCGTTGTTATCATGGCTACCAGTTGTCTGGAACCGCATTCACGTTCACATTCAGTGGTTCAGGAGCACCAGTCTTCAGCGAGTTTGTCGTTGCGTTCATTGTAAGTTTCTGTTAATCTGACAACATGTTATAAAGTCACCCCTCTCCAGAACGAGAGCAGCCTCAATTTCACTGAGTGTGTAGATTAAAAAACGGTATGGAAACAAAGGAGCCACGTTTGTTACAACCCTTCGATTTATCCGTTGGTTGGTTACGATCGGACTGTTTACTCATTTTAACGCACTTAGACAATCAATTTAACTTAATGTAACTTGATCTTCATCACGACTGAACGACTGAACTATCTTGTGCTCAGTCACATTCGCTTATAAGTATTCCGATTTCTCGATCATCTCGAAAAATGGCGTAATAACTGTCGTGTTAGCTCAGTCCTGCTGATGGTCTTATGACCACTTACCTGGATGGTTAACAATCCTATTCCAAATGACAGCATGTCACAGTCAACAGCGTGTTTGCATTTACAACATTTTGGGTTAATCTGTTCACACTTATTTTATGCAACTGTTGGTTTCTTTTTTATTTCGCTAAAGCTTCTTTTCAGGATTCTCGTTGACAATGATGCGGTGAACAGCGACTCCAGTCACAGTACCATCCTGTTAATCTCATAGCAGTCATGAATGAACCGGTGTCCTTCAGAATTATCACTAGACGGGGTGTGTAGCTTCCGAAGTCTCTCTTTCACGTAGATTCAATATCGAGTTATGATCTGTATGCATAAATTATTCGAAGGAGCTCGAACTGATACAGTGAGGTCGTCAACTTCCTGTTTTTCCATTTAGTGGACATGGAGGTCATCCGTTTCTGTTTCTTAAGCACTGAAATCCTTTTGAGAATAAAACCTGATCGTCTCCATCGTTTTACCGGCCACGTTGTGACGTAGCGTAAGTAGTGAAATCAGACAACTAGGAAGGCACCAGTGAACCTCATCACAAGCAAGCCCCATCACTCAAGTCTCTCCCTTGAATGTGTTGCCAACGCAGTTCTGTAGGCTTCCGTTTAGACAAAGCCACGTGAAACTCTTAACACAAAATGTGCAGCCCATTAAAACTGACGCATTATAGGCCCGTTCCTTGTTCGACAGACTCTAGCTGGAATTTTGCTGATCTGTTCTCACCTGTCTGCTCACCTTCAGATAGGACATGACCTTGCGCCATTGTCACCTGTAAAGTTAGGTTATGTGCCAGGTCGAGAACTGAAGCTAAAGCGCATTCCATTGAAGTCCCAAAATACTGTTTTCATACCATGTTGTTTTAAAGCTAGTCGTTTTCAGCGTTTTGCACTAAGTCATCTTATCTGCTTGGTTTTACAGGCCAAAAGTCACCTTACTATCTGTCAATAAGTTGCCTTCTATGAACATAGTAGTTCATCAGTACTGGAGCGGCTGACAAGTGTCTCTACGGAAAGCATTCCTAGCACAGCACCTCATTGTTTCCCACTGGACTGAATTAGGCGTCCCACGTCCAGTTATATGGCAAGGTGAGGTGGTAAACTATCACATATCTCAATTGGATAAATTATATCAAGGGATTGTTGAACCTTTCAGTGCACCCATTTTACGACATATACATTAGTTAGCTGTGGAAAAGACGACACAAGTCTTCATGTTACGGGCAAAGGCTCAGGTGACTGGAATTGTTCAAAGTTTTAGCTTGCTGTTCGATTATAAGTTCACCTAAATGTGTCTACTAAATTAATAGCGAATGCAGTGCTTTCAAGCACATCACTTGTCATAGTCAATTTTTGGTCATCTAGTGTGCCAAGAACACCGTGAAACATTGTCTGTCTGACAACGGCACTCACCTACATTATCAACTATAAGTACTTTGTTCATAAATAATTACAGCTATATAGGTTGATTAGAAAGCACGAAGAACAAAGATCAGTGAATGTGAAATTGAAATTCCTTCAACATGCATTCCAGGAATTGGAATTATTGCAAAGGGAACTTCGTGCTATTTATGTCTAGTTTTCCTTCAACGTTTATCGGTGAGGGACCGAGTGTATCACCATATTACTCGCCCATATAGTCATATAGGTTTTAGACAATATCATGGCTGCTTCCTCCGAATGAGCTGAGCCGATATGCCTGTTTACAGGAACACCAGATGGTTCACAATTGTTCTGCTGACTGTCAACCTGAAAGTCACCAGCAATAGTCTTACGAGCGTTATCTCACTTGAACTTGCTATTTGTTTTTTTTCTTCGTTTCGCCCAGAAAACTCTGCTCTGTAATTAGCCTGACGATGAATAATCGAAAACGAGCTTGTTCGTTACACTATTGTTTTCTGATAACTACCCAGGGGATTTTCAACCAAGTTATTTCTTAACAAATAGTGAAGTTGCTCATTGTGACACCCTTAGCGACAGGCCATTTAAAAATGTTGAGCACAATATTTACATAGTCTTCTTTATAATTCTCATTTGAACACACTGTGCACACTCGAAAGTGGACTGGAAAGCTTGTGCTAGTCAACGGGCAATTTGTCTGTGAAAAGCTTTTATTAACGTCTTTCAACACTCAGGTGTTCTATTTTAGACTTTTTTTATACTTACTAGGTGAACTAGTTTCTTATTACTGTTGTTTTCATATGAAAACCGATACTTGTAGTTATCTGATTGTTGGCTTATTGTAAATTCTTTGCATTTAACTGCACTCTCTTGATTTATGAGGCCAACTTATATAAAGACCTATACACTTTGTTAAAGAAGGTGCCTCTGGGTCATGATTCTTTAACATTACTGTTTGACGTTTGTGAAATTTGTCCGAACAACGGAGACATGTTCAGCGAGTAGAGCACCTAAGTAACTGTAATTTGTAACTGAACACTGTGTTACTGTTGTTTAGCTGCGTGAATATTTACGCTCTACATAATACGGATTACATTATAATTGTGTTGGTGCACTCGTTGTGTTATTGCTACTGCGTAGAAACCAGCTTCGGGTTTGTGTTAAGTATATTTGCGATTATTATTATTGCGTATTTCAAACTATTACATCTAGCATCGCGGTCAGTAAAGTTCTTATGATAGGTTTTGTATCTTGGAGAGTACGAATATCATTCAAGTTCATCTGATATCCCAGATCACTTAGAATGTTTTGAAGTTTGGACTAATACACGTGACAATGTGATAAAAGAAGAAAACACCGGGTTTTCTCACGGTTATTGGCAACGATGCGTATGTTTTGATCAAAAAGCTAGCCTTTCCACATTCTCCTACTTCACTTCCACACTCTTGTTTGAAGTATCTGCTGCATAAACATGTTCAGCCTGTCCACTTGGAAGCTGCGAAAAGGGAGAAATTTCATAGTTTAGTGAGAGAAGAAAATCAGGATATTCTCACATTTACCCTTCAACTTAAAACGCAAACTGCAAGATATAATTTCGGTGGTGAACTACAGATTCAGCTAAGGGATCGACTAACTCCGGAAGTCAGTACCTTCGGTTTTAACATAGGTTATTACTACGGAATGATGCATCTTTTCAATCTGCTAAAGTTTTCTGTGAGTAATTTCAAGATTTCGTGGCCAGCTGTGTCATATTATGCCAAAAATGTTGTGTGGACGTCGAACTTGAGCATACCGATGAGAATTATTGATGTGCCAAAACTGTGGTCATTGCACGAAGCCATTCAGACAGAATATTGTTTCATCAGTAGATACCGTCGAGCATATGTCCTTTTCTGGCAAATGCCACGTGAAAAATCGCTCACATTTGTTTGCATCTGCCAACTGAATCTTCCGTAATGGAGCCTCCCGTTTCGATCGATAGCTGTATCTTTTCAGTATCCTGTGTACAGTGGACTTCGAAGTGTTACATTCTTGGGCGAGCCGACGAACACTCGCAGAACAACGGTAACAGAAAGATCAACCGGTAATGTGGGTGGTCGATCACTTCTCTGCAGGTCATGAACACTGCCCGATGCAACAAACCCTTTTATCAGTCTTCCGACGGATTTACAGATAGTCGATCGCCTACTCACATCCTTTACACTAAAATTATTAGTGGTCCCCTTTTTTTTACCACAGATCGCACAAATAAAAAACACGTTCTATACGCTGTTCAGTTGGTAGGTTATCAACACGTCGTTCTGGTTCCATTCAGACCAAGTTGTGCTGGGGTTCTGTGCGGCAAACCGAACTGAGAAATGTG
>JTDE01001149.1:55895-93558 GCA_014338405.1 Paragonimus skrjabini miyazakii
CATCAACGCGTTGATGCGATCAGCGACTGCAAAACAGACACCATGCTCCCGAGCACCGTCTGTCGGGTAACCTATCCAGTAGAACGTGTACCCAGCACCTGCTTCCCGTAACTTACCTTGGTCCGCAAGCCTCGTCTCGCTCAAGGCTGCTACATCGATCCCATAGCGATGCAGTTCCATCGCGACCAGCGCAGTGCGCAGCCAAGCAGACAGACACACAGGACGAACTGGTTAACTCAGGACAAGAAAGTCCGATATGCCATCATTGGAATGAAAGTATTGATTCCAAACTGTCATCAGTCATTTCCACGTAGTCATTTTTCCATTAATCACTTAGTAATTGTAAATCTGTTTCGTTTCTGAATGCAGCCTGTTATCATTCATCGTTTGGTGAAAACAATATCATGCTAATGCAACTCGTTAGGGAACTATCGTATCTCCAGCTCCTCTATTTGCAGTTGCTGATGCATGCTGGTTCCCATCTTAGCATTTCCACTCAAGCGCTGTAACGGTTACAGATAGGCGCGTGAGAGCCAGATATTATTGATTGTTCACCGTGGTGGCCAAAATACCGGGCCAATAGGACCGAGTAACTGCACTGGAAGTATAAGCACACACCCACAGCCAGCTAGTCCGGCTGTGGTTTCAACGTTATGTTGTGCCCGTTCGTCGACCCGACTCGATTAGGAGGCCTGTTCGTTGGGTAGGCCCTTTGGTTCGGACTCTGGGTTTTGTATCCGGGTCCACACTCCCGGAACAACCTCTGTGCGCATCCCTGTGAACATTATGAAGGCAATTCAGAGTTCACGATAAGATGAGGTTGATGGCTGTGACAGACAGTGGGCAAATGCTACTCGGGCGTTAGGTCAGATCCGATACGTCATTCCTTTAGAGAGCGGTTGTTTGCGGCGAAAATAAATGGTGATAGAATATTGAGCACGTAATATGCTGATAGCACACGTTTTTATTACGGCCTCCCCCATTTACGTAGTTGTTGGCCAAACTTATCAGCTGGTTGCAATACAGAAACCCGATTGTGTTGACAACCAAGCTGAACACGACTTATATTTTATCGCGGCCATTGCAGTCAGATCAACTGTACAGTAAGCCTTTTTCGAGAAGATTCACTAGGCTCGACTTTTGTTCTTGTAACAGCTCGTCAGTATTGCCTTCCTTTGCCACGGCCGGAGTTATAACTCCAGCCACGTCTTCATGGGGCAATCATGTTGATCAATGCACCATTGAGGTCAAATTAGGCACGACCGACCTATCGTTTCTCAACGCTCAACCACTTTCGCTTGTGAATAATGATCGGTTCGTCCGATCGTCTCGATAGGAGACACTAGCTGTCCTGTTACTTCCAATCGACGACTCCGCGACTAGGGTTTCCGAGGTAGGTCGAGATATCTGACCTCTAAACCTACTCGGCGACAGCTACTAAATAATAGTCTATCTAAGTAGAATGCTTCATATGCAAATCCTGTTATAGTCTAGTTTGCATGAACCAAATAACTATTTGCCTCGTATGATGTGTTTGATCATCGCAATTATGAATTCTTGCTTATACTCTCGTTATCCTTTGTATGTTGTGATTGCATCTTTTTACGCTGCCCGATATTAAATTCTCTCTATGCACCGAAGCCCAACCACAAAAAACCTAATTCAATAGAATACGTGTCAAACATTCCTAATAGTCCACCCACGGAAGATATCGACTTTCTTGATCTGCATACCGTTAACATATCTCATGAGCTGGACTGCAAATGTTCCGCTTATTGTTGTGTCGGTTTTCACTTGTTTTGACACTCAGTCTTCCGAACTGATCAATCAGATTTAGAGACCGATTTTGCAATGCAGCACTAAAAAAGCCAGATTTGTAGTAAATGATCCATTCACACACACAAATCAACAGAACAACTGGGGGGAGGGGGAAATATCATTTCTCACATTCGTTCAACCACTAACTTGTAGTACCAACTGCGTAACAAAACAAACAATCTCCGTTCAGGCAACCATATGTTCAAAAAAACGGAAGTGATAAGCAGCTTGATAGAAAGGTATTTGAACATATACATTCCTCTGCAATTTTAGTAGGTATACACTTCTGATAAGACTCAGATGTACTATGTTAAATACTTGTTGTGGATTAGGATACCTTCACTGTGCGCAACGTAATCAGAATATGACATCAGTGTCTTGTCCACCGCGTTCTTGGACCAGACTGGCTCCTCAGTGCCAAGTGAGTCAAACTTTTCATTCAAATGAGATTACTAGATAACATGGGATCTGCCAATTAATGCGGTATAACGTTATAGTTAGATTCAAATCAAACACACAAGCAATATTGGAACTATCAGCTACTTTACATTTTATGCTAAACTTTATTAGAAGAATACACCAAAAGACCATCACTAGATTAGAAGGCAAGTAGGCAGATTCTCAAGGTGGACACTCTGTTCAAGCTGATCACATTTCGGGAGAACACTTCAGAAATTTTGGTTTGATCCATGAATAGCAATAGACTGAAAACACTAAGAGTGGAGCCGTGGCCAGTGTAGTTGAACCGTAACGTTAAGGCAATTATGCAACCAATAACAGGGAAGCTTAACAATCAAAATTGCAAACAAATGGACCCTATACAATGCTTCTGAACAAACTTTGTATGTCATCAGTGTGACGTGTACTAGGTAAACTGTCAAGGAATACAGACATTTGTGGCAAGCCTGGTGCGAGTTTTCAGTAGTCATATTCCCGTATCATGCTATGCACATTTTTATAAGTGATTGGAGCTTAAGGGTATTGTTTGTTTGTGTTTACCGTGTACTTCACTATACAACCTAATTTTAAAATGTTGACTTCTTGCAAGTACAAATCTATACTTTGAAATTTTATTCATGAAATCACAATTTTAACTGGCAGGGCGCGATTTCTTGATCGTAATTCAGCCAGCCGGAAACCATACTAACATATACAACAATGTGACCTTGACAGCCTTCGGATGGAGTCACGTAACATAGTTTACCATAGGATTTACATTCTCTGGCTTATCGTTATGCGGCTGTAGAGTGCTCACTACCACAACGAAACATACCCTATCGTGAAATCTACTTTTGTACGATGGTTACTTTGTAAGAGGCGGTGTAAATTTGATAGAAAAAATGAGGATTTAACGGCTACATTCTAACTTATACAGTGGGAACTCTTGAATTACGGGTCTGCTTCACAACACACGACAATCTGCATATATGATGGCTTCAGTATATCTTACGTACATTGGAATTTCAAGAACATTTACCTACTGTTGAAGAATCGACAGTTATTTAATTGTTGCTGGCTGTACAAATGTACTAAGACGCAATGCACTGTATATACAAACATTCTTCAACTCTGCCAGGCTAACGGAAACGCAGAGTCATTATTACTTCTCCATTAAAAGTGCAAAGCTTATATAGATCAGTCAGTTTATTTAAAGGTATAAATTGACTCATACAACTTGACTTTGGTTTATTCAAAAATGTCACGAGTTAAGCAATATATGATAGTTATTACAGTTCGGATAATCAAACCTTAGTTGTCAAGCCACTGCGTGTACTGAAATGTAAGTTCACAATCAAGAATTTTTCGAACCAGATTCTGCGTGATGCAACGCATAGAATGCCCCTTTGGCTGCCATCAGCTCGCTTGGGGTGCCACATTCGATCTTGCGTCCGTTTTCCAGAACCACAATTTGGTCAACATTTTCAACTGTTGTCAGTCGATGGGCGACCACAATGGCGGTTCTAGACGCAACGGCAACATCCAATGCTGCTTGCACAAGACGTTCACTTTCGTTGTCCAGTGCTGAGGTGGCCTCGTCTAATAGAAGCAAGACTGGACGACGTACAAGAGCTCTGGCAATTGCTATTCGTTGCTTCTGACCACCAGACAGTTGCGAACCACCTTCGCCGGCCATGGTTTCATAACCCTTTCAATAAAAAAATGTAACTCCATCTTAAAGTGGATTGTTGTATGCTTGAACAATTATTAATAAGAAACTCGTCCAGCAAGAACAATGGATCGACTACACATTTTGTATTAAGGTATTTCGACACACCAGAGTTGCCATTACTTGTGTAGTTGCAATAAGTTAGTACAAGAATAACTCTAATTCTGACTCTAGTGTTGTGTTTATACATAGCTATGAGTACCGGATCATTTATTCAAATGGAGAACGATTACCGAGAAAGGTGTTTTACAGTCCTTTAGTTGTAACAGTAAGAGCAGCTTCATGAAGTGACAGATGGACCATATCAACAGTTTCATCTGTTCACTGAAATTCCTGGTAGACACGGAAATCTGTTTTTGATACACCAGACGCCAGTGAAACCGCAGTGGGCATTGGTGAGCGAGTGAATAAAACATAACATAAAGTTGACACAGTATGCAGACATCCATTCTCAGTTATAAGTGAAACTCAAACGTTTTCTGCATCTATTTGTGACTCAATTTTTCATAATTATTCAGCCACTTTTATTATTTAGTTTAAGTGCATGACTGATATTAGATGCGATCCTTGCAATCTCTGTGACCAACGGGCCTACCTCGAGTAGTGCCGTTAGACTCTGCCTTCTATGATTTACCAAGACAGTTTTATTTGGAATATGATCGGCTATGCAATACTGATGGGTTGTGAGAATTTGTGACAGTCACTTGCATCAAATCATCGCAACATTCTCATTCAACTAAACATTTCCGTCAATTCAAGCCAAAATGAACAATCCAGTCATCCTCTTGATAAAGCTTCTAGTTTATTGATAAAACATTAGCCAACACATTTATTCTTTCATTTAGCGTATAGCTGAGCAGATATGGTCACCTGCACACACACTACTACTCGAATATGCACTTAGTTTGCACTACCGATCAGGCGATTTTCCTTACTATACAAAGGCTACAACTGGTGAACGAAAACAAATGTAATTGGGATTCTAGTCACACGTTTACTTCCCATTTCTCATTCCGTTTTCGGAAGAAGTAATTATGTATAGCGTTCATCGCCATATTTGTATATTGAACTTAGATTTACTAAGTGTCGTTACTGTGAAAGTCATTTGTCCTCAATCTGTTAATCTGCCAGCATCCACTGATTTTCGCATCAACTCCTTGTTTCCCTATAGAGTTACTAAATAGTTCACCATCACCTATACACATTGGTCTATTTAGTTTTATTGACTAAATTCCTACACGATTTAACGTCACTTCCATACGACAGCTGTTTGTACTAGGTTGACTATCGCGACGGAAAACAAACAGTTTACCGTATAATACTAGAACTTACCTCTGGTAAAGAAGTGATGAAATCGTGAACGTTCGCCATTCGAGCTGCTTCCACTATTTCATCCATCGACACAGTCCGGGTATTATCCCCATAAGCAATGTTCTCACGAATGCTGGTGTTGAACAGTGTTGGTTCTTGGGACACCAGACCGATCTGTTGTCTGATCCAGCAGGGCGCCAGATCACGCAAATTTCGACCATCAAAAAATACTCCCACGTCTGGTCCGTGATCTGACGGATCGTAGAAGCGTTGGAGCAACTGAATTAAAGTGGATTTTCCACAGCCTGATTGACCAACTAGAGCACATTTTTTGCCGGGTTCAATGGTGTGTGAAAAGTCCTGAAATGAATGCAGGAAGTTGTATTCGCTCAAGGCCGGTTCCCAGTTCGTTGCAACCAATGTAACTCTGCTTCGTAAAAGCTGAAATAATTGTTTGCTTGTCTTCTGAAAATGGACTCGATAGTCTTAAGCTTCGTGTGTTCTTCAACCTTCAGACCTAGTAACCTAGCGAATGATTAGGGTTGTTCTGTAGGTATGCTTGTCTTAAGCTTGCACGGAATCCAATTAGGAACAAATAAAATGTGTGCGCACACTGAATGCAGTGGCGTTGAATGTGATCCGAGCCTTCTATAGCAAACTGAGAGGTTTGTTTGCTTGCAGAGCATGCAAGCAGAAAATTAGTAACGACGATCTCTTGGCCTGGACAAACGATCTCATTGAACCAAGTGTGCAACATTATAATTGTTGATTGAAGCTGGAAGCTTCTGATCGTTACACAGTGAACACTACTCACAGTTACTCACAGATTCGTTTCAGGCTAGCCTATTTCAACTCTCGCTGTTACTTGAACCTAATTAGTTTATTGAGGGCAGCTGTCTCAACTTTTTTGACAGATGGGTTATCGACTTAAATAAACAGTGCTCATAGGAGGTTTTAACCGTTCGCGTATAGACATTTCTCGATACTGTTACAACCCCATCTAATACTATGGAGGTAATTCCACAACACTGAGTTATAAAGTGCTTGGCTCAAGTACTCAACTGAATTATTTCGATATCCAATTACGATTCTGAAGATTTAGTGAAGTGGTTTTGTTACTTCGTTAGTAATCAAAAAATTTACGGAACTGACACTTTAGTAAAATGGGCAAAAATTGTACCATGAAACGTCGAGCTTTCGTTCCATTTGTAACATCAGAAAGGATTATGCCACAGGAAACTTAACAACGTACGTTTGATATCTGTAGGGTGGTCTCTTTCAAATTCTGTAATGAGGATTTCGGTTGTAGTGTATGCCAGTGTGTGCGGTTTGTAAAAGGTTTTCTCTACTGAGAACGATCTGTGGTGGTGGCCCCCAATAAAACCAGCAATCTTGTGAGAGATTTGAACAGTCGTTTTCAGATCTAACGGCAATGCTCAGACCATATGACTCAAAAGTCAGATACTGCCATTCTTGAATGCGGATTCCAGGAACATTCGCGCTCCATGCATTCCGTAGGTCCGGTTACTCAAAAATCCATCCTGTCACAAACATGATGGTCCGTGTGTGTGACAGACATTTATCTACCGACAAAGACTAAACTACAGTACAGAAGATCGGCTGAATAAGAAGACGATTTAAGGAAACATCTGTAGGCGGTTGCACGAGCGGCATGAAGAGCTTAATGCAAATTAAGGGGAGTAAGTTGGTACATAGAAGTGTTGCTTTCAGATAATGCATTATCACATACGTAAGTTTTAGACGTTCTAATCACCTTCCTTACATACGACAACAGCTTGCGTGCGTTCTTGTTGATGACCAATATTGTTTCAGAAAGGCGCAGTCAGACAAACAAACTCGTTTGTACTTCCTTCAAAACAACATGTCATACGGAGTGAATCTGTAAAACGGCAGTCTACTTCTCAGGCAGACGAATTTTTGTCCGTAGAAATTCGTCAGGTGACTTCTAAGTTCGAAACGTATTGTTCGTGGTTCTCTGCGAGGTCCATCACCATGTTTGCACAACTGACTTCTCATGTTTCTGTCGGAAACCTGGAGAGGTATTCATTCACATGCTCCGAAAAGTCATTTTCAGCGAGACCATACTGCATTGTACATGATCCAACCTAAAATTGTTGATTCTAATTTGTGACTTGATTATGTGGGACTGCATACCCTGAAGTTGTAGTACGCTAATAACTAGCAGGACACATTCGTTCTGCAAGTACTTCGGTTGAAAACATGACTGGTATCTTAGGATAAGCTTCATGTCGCGCGTACAATCATCCTTCATGATATTCCTTGGACATTGATGCTGTTACGTCTCAAAGTATTACTCAGATCCCCTATCAAAATATACCATGATGCCGCTCAGAAACTTGTGAGAGGACGAGAAGAGGAATTTCCGACTAGCTGCTTCTGAAGAAAAAATTTCCAAGGTTAGTTTATAATGTTCTAGCGGTCGTTTCTCAGGTTTTACTTGATAACTCGCCGAAATTCCAAACGTTCCAATTCTTTCATTGATAATCTGCTACGTGCTAGATACTAACAGCTTGGTTTGCAAGTTGAGTATGCTAGGTTTTAAGTAGACAAGAGTGGTGATAGGACAGACAGTGTGCTAAAAGTTAATAATTTGATGTACGATTATACCGGTCAATTCCACTGTGTCGTTATCAAGGTAGTCGTCAAAATGTTTATTCCACATTCACGAGATATGGGAAAAAACTTTTCACTCACACAACACATGGATTGATGATAACCGGCATTATGAACAAGACCTTAATTCACCAATTTCTTTTTAAGTGAGTTAAACGTAAAATTAAACCGAATAAGAAAACTGCCATTGTAGGCCAGCAGTACCCAAGCTATAACTATACAGCTGCATTCAGTACACGAGTTCATCAGATCTGCTGGGTGTGATTTGTAGTTCTCCAGCATATTCCAGTTTATTATTGATGTAACTTTGTGCATGCACACACTTCCACGAGTTTTGTACATTAGTCGTAAATATGACCCGGTGAGCCGTGGTCTTACACCCCTCTTTATACCCACTTTTGGGGCTTAATTGCATCAGGGCTTTCATCCCCAGAAATCCTTATTTGCAGCTGTGTTCCATTTAATATCAATATATTCCGTTCTGTCGCATATGTCTTCTGTTGGCAACTTTCTGTCGTGAACTATTCGTCGTCACTGTTGAATGTGATGCGAGTTCCTGCATGTTCTGGTCAAGCATATAGCATTTTATACGGATACATACTTAGCCAGCGGGTACAGCTTACTGTCTAGTTGTCAGCATACCTTCGCGGGATCTTTCTTGTAGTACATGTCCATTTTTAGGGTGTCGATACTTCAGGTTACATAAATTTGGCGATGTATTGTGAATTGAATGGAACCTCAAAGATATTTAAATATACAGGTCACTCCTGCAAAGACTGACAACTATTGTTGAGGAAGGTTGATCATCAGTTGCATGTTCATACATGTGTATATTGGTCATCAACATTAAATGTCCTTTCATCATGAAATTGCACTGTTCCATGGCGAATACACCTTAAGTGTCTGAAGTGAGCCGGCTGCTTCGAAGTGTGAGTAATACAAGTTCAGAAGATTTGCCTCGTTAATGACTCCGTCTGCAACTAGGAATGAAAGCTTTCACCTTGGTACACAGTGGATAGGGTTATTCAGATGCAACCCTCGGTGGAACGGCGCACGCCATTTGTGGTAATAAAAATGTTGCTAACCTCATACGGACGAATAAAATCATGACAAGATCAGACAAGCGTATTTACTCACTTTCAACACTTGGACTGTGTGTCTTGTGGGGTAACGGAAATGCACGTGACGAAACTCAACCTCTCCTCGGAATGGATTCGACGGGATATCACCACAGTTTAGAATAATTTTCGGAACGCGGTCGATCAGGGATAGCATTTTCTTTACGGCTTCAAGTGCTTGTTTTGCGTCCGGAGCCGCAGAAGCTGTTCGACCAATCGCTTGAGATCCGAAATTGATGACAAGAAAAACTCTGGAACAGGCAAACACGGTAAAAATGAATATGAAGTAGATAGTGGAAAGCATTAGGTACATGATATACAGAATGCCATATACAAAGTGGTTGTTGGACGATAGTAGATATTATAATTTACCTGAATAAGGAAACCACCTCGAGTTCTCCTCTTTCAAACAAATAAGCGCCCAATGCAAATGTGGAGGTGAAAGACAACGCTGGGATGATCATTGCTAAGCCGTAGACGAACGACTGAAATATGGATTGCTTTAATTGAATTCTGTCAAAAATACCAAGAAGTAAACATTTTTATAAGCGATCGACTTACATACTAATAAATTCAAAATAACTTCAGTTTTGAACCGTTCTTTTAACAGTTTAAAAATCGCAACATCGTGGTGAAAATCATTATCTGGTAAGCATTGATTGATGGATAGATGTAAATGATATATGCAGGGAACGACCAAACAGATGATGTTTTCTTCCATCAATATTTACGGAAGCACTAAATGTGAGGATTTGACGTGGGAGTAAAATTCACCTCTAATAGACCAAAGTGTCCCTAGTAATTGTCATTCGAAAATAACAGCGATCGTTTTGAATTAGTTTACATTTACTGTCAATCGCATTCACACAGAGTACCCACGCCTGGAAGATCAAATCGTAGTTGTAAATGGGAGCGCCTGGATGCACCTTTTATTCTTTTTGACTGAGAACTCTAGTCAGACCATTATCTTTCACTGCCGTCTCATATCTTCAATTGAGCTTAACACGGGCATACACAGTGTCAGTCACAACACCTGTCCATTTCGATATGTACGCAATTGCAACATTTGTTCGACAACTAACTGGTAAGCCACAATGTTTTAAGCTACCACAATACTGCAATTGGCGGTATGTCCCTTTCATCGTCCCAACTATCACTCCCGAATGCAGAATACACCATTCCGGTATCTATCGGAGCATCCACTGTCCCACTGAGCAAATTTGGTTGGGGAAGTTTGCGATCATCCACAACGCCATTTGGAAACACTGTCTGGCATGGCAACGTGCCTCGATCGTTGCCGTGCTTATATCCGCAAGGTCGTTTATTTCCTTTTCGTTATGCTCCATTTGCTTTATTTTTCCTCTTCTTCCAATTCTTTCCCGTTCTCCTTACTTTCATACATATTTATTACTCTGGTAGTTCGTAAACCATTGTCATGACCAACAGCAACCCGAATCATAGCATTCACAGGTACGGATCAGACATGAAAATAAAGATGATGATGATGGTGATCAGGAGGTGGTCAAATGAAGGTTGTACCTTCGATAGTTATTGAGGGTTATGTGTGCCTTCACACCTTTTAACAAGCATCTCGTAGTGCATCTGTGAAAACCTGACTTTCGTTTCAGCAAGTCAACGAAAAGGTTTACTGCTGTCACTAGCACTATGTTTTAAAAATCAAACGCTTTCTTATTTACCTGTTTGTTATGACGTTCAAGCTGAAGGATATATGATGGAGATTCTTCACGACTATCAAATAACAACTCTCCTACAGTAGCAATCAATATGGCCTTTCTGAAGTGGCTGTTCATTCGCACTCACAAATCCTCTGAAGTCAAGGTTAGATGATCCACGATCCAGTCTGTTAATTCGTTAATACCCGCTCTATCAAAAGGCGTAAACCTGAGGCCACTTCATATTTTGAGCAGCATAAGGCATGCATTCAAATGTAAAAGGGTCTGTAATCAATTCAGTTTGTTCCCGCCACCATTTGCCAAGTCTCATCTTGCACAAAACTTTGCTGTGCATATACGCGTCTTACCAAGGATCCGACTGTTCTGCGTACCATTGTGCAGTCTCAAATAACACACTAACATCAAACTAAGCTAAGTGAGGCCGAGTCGTCACTGTGTGCTTGTATTCGTGGCTTGCCACTCAACACGACTTATCTGGACTTCATATCCGGTCTGCGCCATCAATTCCCTGATATGGGTATAGGTTGGCAAGTAACGATCACCCACAGTTTCCGAACTAATTGAAGACCTGCGGTGTAACGGACAAGGAAATCTATCTAAAAATTCGAATGTGCAACTAATCGTTTAAGCTCCCGAGCTTAAGACAATTTTCACGTAGAAAATAACGTGTTTGGAAACGAAATTTTATCCACCATAAAACGCAGTCTACTATAAATCGGCAAAAGGTATAAAAAGGTCAGATTGCTATTTCGGTCTGCCATTTATGTAAGAAATATCGCATGTGATGGGTGCAGATTACTGCTGGTGATGTTCACTGTTCTCATCAGTGACTTCCGTAGGGAGTATAGCTACATCCTCTCTTTATAGATGGTTTACTGACACAGCGTCATCAAATGATATTTCTCCGAACCACTTGTTCCTCACAAACAGCCAAGGAGATTGAGTACCGACACAACTGACAGGCCCTTAGATAAAACTATCTTTCTGCTAATCAGATATGGTTGAGTGAAGATGGAACCCAAGTAAAGATTATAGAAACGATTCGGATCACCCACCAGCGATGAATGACTGCTAAGCGATAATCGAAAATGTTTTTAGGAAAGGAAATTTCACACAGTTCACAGTAACGGTCATCCAAGATAAGTGAAGTATTGTGAATTCAGTAGACGAATCCAGACTATGATATACAAGTATAATGGCAAACGTGTTTATAAAAATTAAAAAATTCGAAAATAGCCTTCCAGAGGACATTTTGTAGTGGAATTCGATCAACCAGCAAACAAGTGTAAAATCTTCATACGATTTTATACGTGTTAATATCATATTAATCTAAGGACATGAATAGAAAGAGATAGTTCTGAAGAAGAGAAGTGTTCTGGTAGCATTTTTGTTCCACAATAACATGAAGTAATTAGAGGTAACTACAGTGTTTAAGGTTTCTGGGAGAAACGTAACTGTAATCGGATATTTGTCCTAACACTAAAAAATCACATAAGAAAACAGTAGAGATAGTGTTACGTACCAACTAATAAGTGACTAACCTGAGATAATGTGAGGTAGAATTTTCGAATTTATCATAAAAATATTTTTCAAGAGAAAATGATGTAACTGTTCGATTGGCTCGAATAGCTTCCTGTGCGACCTTCACAGCATCGGAATCTTGAAATTCGTTTTTCGCTCCTCCAAATTTTTTCATCTAAATAAAATGAATGTCGGGCAGAAGCAGCGTAACATCGCTTGATAGTTTCCAAACAACTGTCTATTTAAAATTGTTACCCTCTCTGAATCTCTCTGGCGTAGGTTGCCGGTAATTAGTAGAAAGCTGATCTATGGAAACTGAAAACTTCTCACACTTGTTCGGGGCTGTCACATTCTCATATACCTTCTAGTCAATACCTTTCAAAAAGAAGCCCCTTATGCGAGTAGTTTCGGTCTTGTTACAATACGTCAGTAGTTTATATTTTTATCACAACCGGGACTGGAGATCCGGTCACGTTTTCATGGGGTAACCTTGCTGCCCACTGCGTCATTCACCTCAAATTTAGAACGACTGATTTACCACATGTAAGTGTACAGTTATATTAACTCGTGAAATATACCGACAAAATTTAACAAGAATAGAGCTTGAGTTTACTGCCCGTTCTTAAAACAGACTAGCTAAAACGTCTGGAGCATTTTACAAACTGTGGTCAGTTCTGAATGATGCTTAATTTCTATAAGTTTCTGTCATTGAACGAGTTATTACAAATGAAAGTTTTTCTGCTACCAGTGTTGATGATGGAACTTTATAATCAGTGTACTTCTTCCTGTGGGGAACTGAGAATCGTGCAAATATTGGTCCCAAAGTCATGAACACTGTAAAGCGATGAGTAAAATTTTATCCTTTTATTTCCGTTAGACTTTGTCATGGCTCATCGCAATCAGTCCATTGTAGTCAATCAGCCGGAAAGCTTTAGTGGTTATTCACTATTTGCTTAAGAGTATACTCATTTTGAAAAGGACGGTCATGAAATAAGCGTCCAGCCAAAACAAAAGTTAAGGTCGGCTCACTAAGATTCAGAAATGAAGGTTTCTGCGAATCAGCCATAAGCAAACATGGTACATCAGTTTAAGCAGGAGGTGTCGGCTTGCTATCTCGTCTGCTATTCAGTTTGCCGCACGCATAAACAGCTCAATTCTGATAGAAAACGAACTGTGTTGTAGAAAGTCAATAAAATGGTCAAGTCAGACATTCATTTCACTTTTCGTTGACCCTTTCTTAGTTTGTTCACAACATTCTATCGAACCTCGTGAGCATATTTGTAAGATCTGCAAGCAAAATCTCCTTTTAAGTGCTTACACATAACACCATTCTCTAATCTGATAGTGTATGAACAACCTGCAAAAGTTAATAGAATATCCTTAAGACTGATTGAAACTTCACAAGTTTAGGGTTTGTTGGTATTGGGTACCCTTGTTTATCAATAACGTTTTGATTCTGACACGGAAAGTTCGTCAAATCGAGCTCAGTTAATACGTGGGCAATACATCTGCGCGAAAGTTTTCCAAACACTTACGATAAGTACACGTCTGAATAGCCACAAAACCTGGTCATCATGTACACAAGAACAGTCTATCCCAATATCATTCGACCCAGGTACTTGTGTTGCTACCCAGTTGAAATATAAGTACAAGCAGGACATACTGGAAACAGACACACTCATTAGGAATTTCGCCTTAATTAGGCAACGGTGTTTATGACAGCTGCATTCTGACGATCGAAACTTTAACAACATTAGGTTGCAAGCAACTCCAGACCCAGTCAGCGATCACAAGGACCATAGGACCACTGTGAAGAGTGGCGAAATCTGCCAAACATTCTGGATGATTCTCATAGCAAATTACAGAAAGCCAGGATGGAAACGCGTAGGAATGATTAGTTCTGCAAAAAAGATGAGCCAGAGCAGTTGCCAAAACTACTGTCCGAATAACCAGAGTCTTATGTGATCACCACCCTCACCGCATAACTTTCCGCAACGCAACAGGGCATAGATGCACAAATAAAACTTGAACAAACCTAATAGGCAAGTAGCTTGGTGAAGTTTACCTAGTCTCCGGCTACTAGTAATCTTGAAATTCCAGATAAAAGCAATTAGATAACTACCTGGTTCACATCGTTCGCCAAATTAAAAGTGGGACATCACACTAAGTATTTTCCAAGGTTTAATAACCGTTACGTCATTATTATTAACTTTTAGTATGACCTGGTACCCATGCATACCAGTGATGATTAGTTATTCTCCCTACACTTGCTAGGCTGATTTCACGGGTAAGATCAACTGAACGCAGTGCATCACGAATAGGCTGGAATGTATAACCAGAAACCTATGTTGCGTCAATAAGCAAATACTAGAATAAATGTTCAGGAACTGCACACCGTTTACAAATGGTTGCTGCTGTTGCATTCAGAAACTGTAGAGAAACCTATACAAATTAGCATTAGATTCGAGTCTTACTCATGATGGTACTCATCAGTACTGCATATGTGTACCACGGCCGACTTTCCAACCACAGTGCACGGTTGTACGAAACAACCGTATCGATCATTCTACCATTAACCACACTATTGTTCGTGAATGTACTTGGATTGGAATCTCTCAATGGAACATAGTAACAGTATAGTTAACTTCAATCGCCGACCACATGATCAGGACTTCTTAGTGAGGTTGAAACTGCAGAAACCCCTGAGCTTCATAGAGTATGTTGGTTGCCGACAAGCTTTATTACAAAATTTGCATTAAACATATGCACGATTATTTAGCAAAATCTGTAGTCCTTTTGATTGTTTGTGCTTTTCTGATAAAGAAGATGACGACATCGGTCTGTAAACCAAATTCCGACTTCTGAACGACGGTTTATCCTCTCGTCAGATGTGCCTATGTAACATTCAATCACCGAACAAGTCAAAGTCAGTTGTTATAGTTTCATAAGTAAGACTGGTTAAAGACGACTGACGACAATAAACCAATGATTCCACGAATTCGGATTTCATATGATGTTAACGAAGAAAGCAGCAACAGATTTATCCCACCTGGAGAGTCAGCTATTCGGAGTCTCAAATTAATAATAGTTCTCAAAATAATAAAAGTTAAAAACACAAACAATGTTAGCTTTGTGAACAACAGTTACTCAGTTTGAAATGCGTTTATCTGGAGAATAATGTTTAAATCACCGTAAGATGTACAGTAAAAAATGCGGGTGGTAACACAGCCGTCTACGGAAACGATAAAATACAAACCTTACGAAGTTAAATTGTTCATCTAAACATGCCCAGCATCATCTATAATTGAAAGGAAGTAAGTATACAAAATGAAATGAACGTAAAAAGGAAACAAAAGGTAAGCCACGAGTTCAAGTAGAACAGTTCTAACGAATTGCAATTCAACGATCTTTATTCTGTTATGTGAACCGTAGAGAGTTCAACAAATGTAATATCATTTTTTCGATAAATGGATTGAGAATAACACAACGGTATGAGCAAGTTGTACTACTCTACGTTTCAACCACCTCGAGTGGCCTTCCTCAGGAGGGTTTTAACCGAAATCGCACTAACAAAGGAACAGATGTCACGTGGGATTTGCTGTGGTAAGGTCAATCTGCGCTGCCACTGAATTGGTTGGTCGAATCATATTTTTTAGTAGGAACTTGAAGATTACATTTTCTGAATTAAAAAGCTGTACAATTCGAACATTTTTAAAAACTGCACGGATAGTTGACTTCGAATGCAGTGCAAAACCCGAATTTTTCTCGTTTTCTGGCATCAATCTAGAGCGTATATCTTTTTTAGAACTGGAAAGTGAATTCTAGCCCCCATATTACATGAAGTTGTCCAACCGCGTTCAGAAGTGTAAACGATTTGTTAACCTGAGTACTTATGAAACGCCACAGTTCGTAAGATATCTATTGGTTGACGGTCTGCATACATGTCAACTTCCATGACTGTAACATGTCATCGTTTTGTAGGCATGGAATCAATTTCTATTCGATATCAGCTGGTTTTCACACATCAGTCAGTCCCAAGAGCAGTAATTCAAATGAAGTGATAGAGTAGTTTTGATAATTATCGCCAATCATTTTCAATGGTAGGTTGAAAATGGGTTCCATGCTTAAAATAAGTGCAAATAAGACAAATATGGTTCGGTTACCTGAAGAAGAGAACTGACAGCCAAAAACGGTAGGAAGGCCAGAATCACGAGGGTAATTTGCCATGAATAAGCAAAAGCAACGCCCAGTGAAATTGCAACGATTAAAATTGCTTCCAACACAGATCCTAAGCGTGTTCCAGTGAACTGCGAAACCTTGGATGCCTCAGTGGAGAGCATGGCTGTCAGTGCTCCAGCTTGGTTTTCTGGTTTATCAAACCATCCGATTTCCTGAAGAATTACAAAACGAGTTTCTTTTAGAACGTGATTATTAAATCATTATTTGTTGGCCGTAGGGTATTACATATAACTAAACTGCAGCACCAATGTATGCACAAAGTTAGCTAAATTTAGTAGTACGTGCATTTATTTGTCCAGAACATATAACCAACACTAGTCAAGCAGGTAACAGTTTACTCCAGGCGTTTCACAGTGACAAGTTTCTGAGGCATACCTAGCCACTAATTCAGTTGAAGGGGTCAATTTTATCTTACTCGTCACGGGCGCATAGCAACAAACAATGTATGAACCGATGTGAATTGTGTATTCTAGCGGAGGTAGGAATAAAAACAGCAGATTCAAAACCAGCTCTCAGTCAACAAGTGCAAACAAGCGGGTTACGCTTACACTGCCCTTGAAGTGTGCTGTCATCACTATGACTTACTGCTAATCTGCATTCTGTAGCGGAATACATATATTTAATGTTCAAATACTGGATAAACAACAGATCTAATCTTAGTCTGCTGTCTGGATTGCCTGCCATTGTCTTCTCAATCTGTACTTCCGTCCACGATTGAACGTCTTTTAATGTTCTGTGTACAGAGTTTCACGAAGCACCACCTTCTCGTGCTCATTATCTTTTACTTTTTTGAACTTCTGAGTACAATGTGTGTGAACTCAAAGAAGACATATTACCAGCTGACGCCATTGATATGCGAGTGTTTTATGACACACACTTCGAAGTCATTCTGTAACTGCTTAAAAGTTGAAGACAGCTTTATTCTTCGCTATTGGCATTTAAAAGCTTGGCTTCTGTAGCAACTTTCTGACCAGCCTCTTAAACGGCGTTATTCTTAGTCCTTTCGTTCACCAGAAAACGACGAATGGTTTGGTCTCCGATCGTTCTCGTTTTCGTTTCCATCGGTTCTGATTGGTTGCAACTGTCTACCAGCTGGATCTGGAAATCAACGTGCAATTTTCCCGACGGTTAGAGTAGGATTTGGGGTTTCATCCAAATAGCACATTCGCCGCAGTATATGCAAACGTCGTGCATTTTACTTGTGATCTCACCGTTCTGATTAGCCAACACTAAAAGTTTTACCGGTCTGGTGGTTAACAAGAACAAATAGTCGCCCGATGAAGCAAACCGAGAATCTCGGTGACACCGACTGGGTTAGGTCTGTTTCTTTCGAGAGTCATCCGTGTTTACTCGGTGCAAATGGATTTTGTGTTATTTTTCAAACGTCCATCATACAGCATGCTGACCAGCACATGATAGTCGTTTGATAGTAGATATTGAGAAGCACCTGTACGTATGAGAACGTGCAACAGTTGAAGATCGGGGGCTGTTTACTTATCATATCCAGCGTCTCTTCAGTCTGGTCCAGGATGGCAGGTCAAAATTACAGCAAGTGCTGACAAAGCTGGAACGAGCGGACGGAAGTGTTAAGCATGGAGACATCTCCATTATAACCTGGTCACGCGATCAGCAAGTCCGGTTAGAGCAACAAACAAAATCAGTAGACTGTCGAGGCGCCTTGTGTTCACGAGTTAGGACATAGCCGATGGGGTATTGGTCGTCATGAATTTTGTCAGCTTGATTTTGTTTTACCTTGGTGATACTAGATTGCTGCATAGAATTTCGGAAGTAAATGAGTTCGAACACTTCCTCTGACGCGCACGTGAACAATATCGTTTAAACTTCATTTTGTTTAAACAAAATTAACTGGCAGACAGCTAACTTGTATATCACACCGTCGCTCGGCTGGACGCACACTGTACAGCGTAGTGACGATGACAACACTGTTTAAGTTACTTACATTGCAGTGAAGGTGAACATATTGAAATCTACCATTTCCATACGTACTTGCTCTTCAATGTACGTTGGTTTCTTCTACTGTTACTCGTTGATGATAAACAGTTGACTTTCGATTAATGTAAAGAACATGCTATCCTATATCATGGAAACATATTTTTCCTCAAAAAGCAATGAAGACTCAATATGAAGCGTCGCTAGCGTACTGGACTACGATCCCAGGTGATTCATCCAGCACACTTACGTGGGACAGAATCACTCAGTTTCAGTGCGGCAAATGTTTCTCTCGATAAAATCATCACTTTTTTAAATAAAACACTGATTGAAACTGTTTGGTGTACAGAGTAATTAATCCACTGATGTTTTACCCGACACAAATTGCGTAATATTCTGAAAACGCTTTGAAAACAACCACGGTCGTAGAGCCGGCGATTTGAGTGACATGAATATAATATACCTACCAGCGGTCAAACATTGACATTGTTATCGGTGTAGTTGAAGGTCTAATATATGTAGATCAAAATGTTGATTCGCCACAAAACATTGCCTGTTCACAATAACTGACTGACTGCAGTAGTTTGAGGAAACTGGCTGTTTTCAGTGTGATTCCAAATGACGGATGATAGCTTCTGTAAAATTACCCACGAATTGATGAGGTCGCGGGAGAAACCACGATGTTAATAAATTTCAGAATTCATCACTTGAAGCTGACTTGTGATTGTTCTATTGAACAGTCACTTATAACACTAAGTGTCTTATGCGGTTCATAAAAGACTAGTTCGGTGCTCAAATTTAAACTGTTAAAGATAATCACTTGAGTGTAGCGAAAAATCTACTTTTAGGTATTACAGTTCATTGCATTCCTTTGACGGGAAAACAGTTTATCATTCGTCATGTGACAAATTATTGGCGTGCTTGTAACACAGCATCACACATTCGACCTACTAAATATATTTTGTTGACTGTATGGTTTACTGAAAGCATGCAACTGTGGAATTAAATATCAACAGAATAAAAGGTGGTGTGGATATTTCATATCGGAATCAAAAAGTAGACAAAACGTGACGTAGAAGGCCAATGTCAGTCAAACTTAGATTTGTTAACTGGTCACAACTGTAGTTACATCCAGCTCAGGTTATATGCTTGCTATTCAAAATTAGAGAAATGCATTTGTACAAACTTTGTTGGAATATTTTAAATCTGTCTGTTTTATGGCGGCTTACTTGGTGTAGTATAGCATCGAAAAGATGTGAACGCATACGTTTGATAAGGCGCTGTCCAGACACACCGAAGAAATAGCCCTGATAAAATAAAAACAATATATCTCGAAAATGATTGAGAAATTGATAAGCCGTTTAATTCGCAAAATAATAGCAAGATCATTCGACGTTTTACAGGTGATTATGCATTATTATGTTCTAAGAGTCCAAGCACCAGGTTTCAACTGTAAAAATGGATGTCCATCTAAACAAAGCAGAAGTAGGGAATAAAGGCTAGCATCCAGAACAACGAATTTTTCACCAAAAACGTGTGCTTTCGCAGGATGCTTTGACTACATTCTTTCAAAAAAGTATGGAGTACTTCTTCTGGTTTGGTTACAGAAGGATGAGAAAGTCAGCTTCTGGGAGCGCGAACAAACTCTGCATATCTTTTGAAAATTCTGCTTTATTGTTGGGTGGTCTAAAGCTTTGTTGTAAGGTGTACCGTTTGAATGGGTTCGTCACCTCGTGTAGACGCGAAAAAAATGTGAACAAACATTTCTTAAATTGTTCAGCAGATAAGACGGTAAGCCTGAGTTCAAAGTCTTCAAATGAAACTCACCAATTCGAATCAATACCTGCAGAGTTTAAAAAAAGTAACTAGGCTAAATTGGCATCTGAAAATCGATAATCCAGAACATTCCACTAACCTGTCCAACACCAACGAGCAGCTGTGCGCATCCTACAGCGCCCATGATGGTGCTGATCTTGTTGATACGAGCCTGCTTCTCCACTGGATCTGTAACTGTAAGAATCTGTTCAGTGAAGAGTAGAGATTAGTTTCAGGTTAGCATAATGCGATTATGCATATTTAATATAATGTATATATATAACTAAGGCTAGCAGTGAGTTAGTCATGCGGGCCATGTGGTTCAATCTACATTGAGCCTGACGGTGTTGACAGAATCAACATTAAATTCATGAAAGAAGTGAGGAAGTAAACTTCTGCCTAAATGAAATGCAACGGAAACAGTCGGGGAGTTTTATGCTTTTTGGACGGCGCATTTAATCACACATTTTACGGCAGTTCGTGCCTTATCTTTCGACGACCACAAGAAGATGAAACAACACACTCGTAAGTTATGCACATCACTATAGAGACTTACATCGTATATTTCTGAGTATAAAATGCCAAACACCGGCTGACCCAGTGCGGCCAACGCGGCAAAAAGACATCCGAATGCAATAAACATCGATTCTGGTCGATTGATTGCAATTAGACGCATTGTCGGAGTATTCTTGAACTGTTCCCACTGGTAATAAAGAGAAGCAATAGACGATAAAGTGATCAGCATGGTCAGCTAAATTTTTATAGGCATATTCTTTAGGACGTTTAGTGTATAAATAAGGACGGTTACATTGATAAGAGTTATTCCAACCTCCACTGGTTCGACTTGATTTGGTTATGTCGCTCACTTTTATGAAGGGCATGGCAATGCTGATTAACTCTCTAGGTTCTTTTTGGTAACCTCTATCTGATGAATCCAAACGAAAACGATCTCGTTCAAAGTGGGAATCCTTTGGATAGATGTGTCTCAAAAAACAACCGCATAAGATCAGTTGTGTGTTTTTGTGGCTCAGATAGCCTTTGCTTGGTGAGGTCAGAAATGGACGAAACCGGTTACAGTGGAATTATTGTTCGAAGGGGGGGATAAAAGTTAGAGCGGGTAACATCATCTCATCCTCCAGCCCACAATTCGGTAGTCAGGTGAGCTATCACTATCCAAAAGACTAGTAGTTCGTAAGTGACAGTGGCCATCCTGACCGCCTCATTAGTATTTCTTGCAGAATAGGCAATCTAATGGATCAGGCCATCAATCAGCAGTCGAAGATTGTCGGTTCGGACCTCAGTCTGAGTATCTCTACGCGATTTGTCCGAAGAAAAACGAAATCAGTTACAGCGGGTAATTGTTGTTAATCATGCGCCTATGCGACAGCAGGCAGTACCTACCAACAACCTAAAGAGGGTTACGTGCGTCCACTCTAACGGTTTATAAACACTAATCATAGCACTCTTCACTACCGACAGTGCCGATGGGAATTTCGGCTCGTGATATGCGGACTGCCGGTTCGATTCCTGTTCACCTTATCTCCACTTGACCATGACAAGTTTGTTTTAGTGGGGTGGCAGTTTCGTGGTAAGCATCGAGAACCACGGCCTGCGGTTGAGGTGTGCCGGAGATGATTGATTACAAAATCAGCTTTCGCGCGTTTTGTTAACCTGCCTGCCACTGGTTGTTCGTCTGCTGTTTTCGTACTACTGAGCCATCATACAAATTCAGGAGTGCGAAATAAATTATAACGCATTATGGTTGGCACAAAGTTCACCATGTTTATGTAGCTAAACAGAATTCACTACATTTTTCCGCCGACTTACTTTGGTGAATGTATACTGGGAAAATTTACTGGAGCCGATACTTGGTATAGAAGTGAAGGAGATGTTGTCAGGGTCTTTCTGAAAGGGAATAACGAAATACTTCTGGATTATTTTCGCTTAGCAATTGAATTCAAAAGAAGAGCCGAAATTCCCACATCCTTTTTCACATTAGACGCACTAGGGGAGTAAAGTTGTTAACTTAAGATAACACCGAGATTTGTAGTTTGACAACTGCAATCCATCCTACTTACCGTTTGTAAGTAGTCTGAAAGAACTGCCTTTCTAGTGGTCGTATTTGCCTTGACAGACAGGCTGCTTTTTGTCTGTTAGTGTGACTTGCGAGAATAAAACCGTTGTTGTGAGCCATGAATTGTTTAGAAGTCAGATGTCATTGTTTCACGTAGCTTAAAGCAATCATACATATAATAACTTGTGTGATTTTCGTGTGCCGAATATGGACAGATGGGCTTATCGCACTGCCACTGTTCGACTCACCCGTTCAAGCAGTTTGAATTTTAGAAACAAGATGAGCGGTTGCACAGGAGTGTCTACTGTACAACAAAAAATCAACACTTCTCTAATGGATGAGCTGGAGATGATGTTTCACGTAGCTTAAAGCAATCATACATATAATAACTTGTGTGATTTTCGTGTGCCGAATATGGACAGATGGGCTTATCGCACTGCCACTGTTCGACTCACCCGTTCAAGCAGTTTGAATTTTAGAAACAAGATGAGCGATTGCACAGGAGTGTCTACTGTACAACAAAAAATCAACACTTCTCTAATGGATGAGCTGGAGATGATTTTCAACGTGAAAGTAGTCAAGTCGAAAAGTTACCGTTCTACGAGGTTGTTCACTATGAAGAGGATCACTGTTAGGAGGTATCATAAAATCCGTAATAGGACAATCATAGTAAGGTTGTGTTATTGTGAAGTATCTGGCATGAGACGTTTACAAACCCTGCATTCTCTGAAAGAAGTCGTGTGAATGTAAATTAGAAGAATGTCATTTTCATTGGCGCAAAAGCGATCAAAGTCGACATCTTTAAAAGTTATTATTGAATCACACTATCAACAACCAGACTCACCTTTTCTATTGTTTGCTTTCCACTGTAAGCAGTTTCGTTGACTGACTTCGGTGCTTTGTCAGGGAACGTTAAATTGTCCACTTCATCTTGTTCAAAAAGAAGGTTATCATTTTCCTCTACCTCCTCAGCAGCCTTGCTCTGACTCTGTGCAGATTAAGAGGTACAATAAAAAACCGCCCCAACTCACATAAATAAAACTGCAATGCATTCATCATTATTTACATGTCATGCACGTCCATATAATCCAACAACTACGAACTGCGTTATTCTCACGTTGCACATTAATCTGGATGTTCTTCCAATTTGGAATTAATAAATTCACCAACGTAACTTAATCAATCTCAAAAAGGAAGCAAGTTAAATGTGTGTTTCCAATAATCCCCAAATGCAAACTTTCAGGCTATCTAGTAGTGACTTATTGACCAGCCAGTAAGATCGCTTCCGAACTATTAGTGACCAATCGACTTACAGGATATTCTCTGACAGCTATAAGTGGAGTGCATAAAGAAACTATCGGTTCTCTTTTGCATCATCATTGTTAGATATCTATCCAATCGTCAAGCAGAAGTAGAAATATAACTAAAAACATTGATTTGGTTCTCTCTGTTCACCATTGAAATGTAATTTCATTTCATTTGTTTTTGTTCTTATGATTTGATGAATATAAATAGTTTCATGTTGACTAATATGATTAAAACATATCCCAACAACTGAGTATGGGTCTCCCAGCTAAAAACAAAGTATTAAATTAAAGCCATCCAAAGTCGATCAAAGTATAGCCATCAAATCCTGAGTATCACGAACTACTACAAAGAGTAGGGCCTAAAATCTATTTTAATGTTTTAACTCCATTTTATTTCACATTCAGCGTTGAAAAATTCTAGCTTCGAAGCCTTAAACTAGTAGACCAAATGAGGGAACACACAGTCTACTGGGTATGTGTGTCTCCGAAAGCGCTAACGGGCTTGGTAACGTAAAGCGGCAGACAAAATACAAAATGACATTTACTTCTGAATTATTAAGTGACTACTTCGTGGTCAAAACAACCCGAATAAAAGGAGTGTCCTCATGTGGGAACAGAAAATATTAACAACCAGGAAAGTGCCACGACCGTGTCAGTCTAGAAAACGACTGAAAGAGGAGGACCACAACAATCTGTTTACTTGATTATGAATCATGGTGGCATACAGCCCATTCAACTTCATCAACTCCTCGTGTGTTCCTGTTTCGCGGATGTGACCTTTATCCAGTACCATTATCAAATCGGCATTGCGCACGGTTGTCAAACGATGGGCCACCACCAACACAGTTCGGCCGAACGAGGCTCGATCTAGAGCTTGTTGTACTACTCTTTCCGATCGCGTGTCTAATGCCGAGGTGGCTTCGTCCAGCAGTAACAGCTTTGGCTGGCGTACTACCGCACGAGCGATGGCAATTCGTTGTTTTTGTCCACCTGAAAGTCCGATTCGCCAACGCGTGTTTCATAGGCCTGAAATCATAACAATGATAAACGCGGGCCAGAGTATTTTGCAAAGACGTTCAAGGTATCAGTTTGGGAGACGTGGCAATTTCAACGAGTTCGGTTTGACTCCAAGGGTTATATTAGTTTTAATTTGGTACTAAAATCTATATGTTTGCATTATTCCGATAATCAATTATGCAGACAGCAGATGCAAAGCACATCAATTACATCTGAAAAGAACAATGTTCAGATTTTATCACGCTTGATATCAACTGTGTGCAGGTCTATTTTGGCTCATTGAATAAGCTATACACTATCTTTATCAGTAGTACCAGTCGGTTCAACTGTGCCAAAGCATAACTTCAAAGGTTCACAAGGTAATCAGTTCCTCTTCAGATGCAGTTAAGAGTATTTCAGTAAAACACAACCAACCCAAACTATCCCCGCTACACGAATACCAAGTTTCTTCGAGAATTCCGCAATGTCTTTGTTTTGTCAAATCACATTCACATGCCAGTGCCGAACAGCCAGTACAAGTAAACCAGGTATACAATTACTTACTCTAATGAGTTGTTGCCTTCTATTTGAGATTGATATCACGTAATTCTTTCGTTATCTAGTAAGCGACTAGCACGACGCGTAAATGGGAGACAACAAACACTGTTTATATTATTCACTACCCAGTTTCTGTGGTATCTGATACTTGTTATGATTGAGAATTAAAGTCCAACCCGTTTTCCGATGAGGCCACCATGCTGACTGCAATTCTGATGAGCTTCAACAATAGCAAAAGTAATGGTTGTGATATATTTTAAAGGAGCTGACTGACTACCACACTAGTGGTAGTATCACTACATCAACCAATTGCTTTACTACATATCAGCATCAGATTCAGTATCTATCGTAACTCAAGCTCTCATCCTTAGACTATGCTGGGCATAACGATTAGCGAATTCACTGGGGTTTTCCTTCAATCGGCCCATCGGTTTGTCATAGATTCACAAATTAAACACGACGGAAAAGAATGACACTGAAAATCTGAAAGAGGTTTGCATAGTGTGTCTCTCTGGTCTAGTTCACAGTATTCCAACAGGTACCGATTGCAAACTGTAGACGCATACTTACAGCGAAGTTCCATAAAGATTTTCGGGGTAAAAACAAAAGCCAATGAGCTTACACTAGCACCAGCAAACAGCTAAATGTACATCAATTGATAAGGTAGGTTGGCAACAGTGTGATGGACTAGTAGTAACATCTCTGTGTGGAATGTTGTCTGAATTAACACCCTTGAGTGTCATTCTCTCCATTACCACGGGTTATTGGTAGAATCATTACTAATTTTGTGCCTGATACCACTAACTATTGTGAATTTTGTATAAATAAATGGTGGTTTGCATTTATTTGAAACTATTGTGAACCTGAACCAGAGAGGTTACAAGTCATTGTTACAGGGATTAGTCGGAAGAATTATAGTAGGCTTTTAAGTGAAATCGAAAGGCTAACCTGGCAGCTTGAGCGGAATATGGTATCCAAAACTATTTTACAGACCAAACGTGTAACGTGATTCTGGCTGTTTTCATGAGGCTCATCGCTCTTGTATAGAAGCTCTGGGTTAAGTATGGTGTCTCAATACAAGTTACGTTGAAGGGCTTGGGCAGTGTTTTCACCCCCAGGATGTTTCCCATGGCTGAGAGTGAGTGGGGTTCCATGCTTGTAGTTAAGCATGCCCTGAAATGATGTGCCACGCATAGCTTCCACAGCGGGACTTTTACTTATTGTTATTCTATGGTGAAGGCGTTTTACCCACGAGAAGTCATCATATACTGCTGAAAAACCGCATGTAGGACCTTCACTGTATGTATGCTGTCCACCGCTGATGCTTCCGGATCAGTAGCCACATGTCGTGGAAACAATGTACTGACTAGGATTCCCGGCCTGTTCCCAGGGCAAAGTAATTCTGCGCAACAGTTTTTCTTCAGGTCTCGTTTCCATTGGCAACATCTTGCGTATACCATACTACCGGTTGGCAAGTCGTGTTCCGTTTGTTTGTGTTGAGCCAGGTTGAAAACACAGTATGACACTGAGTATATGATAACGATGGTCCGTATGAATCATTCGTTGCTAGGCTGTGCATCAGCAGGGCGTTTCCGGCATCCTGGATAACGAGCAACTCTGGCTAGCTCAACGAGAACTGGTAATAAATGATCTCCTACTATAGACAGTTGTGCTTCTTCAAAGTATCCTATATTCTCTACCCTCTTTTTGCATTTTCTTCTTCTTCCCACTTTCTGTGGTATTTTGATTTTCATTATGTGTTGTAGGGTTCATGCCAGTGACATATAGTTGGTCAAGGTACCGAACACCTATATATATATACATATATATATATTTAAAGTATTAAAAGGGCAAACACTGAGTAGTGAATGATTTATTGTGACGTTTCAAATCCACACTGGGATCCGTTATCAAAGATATATATATATATATACATATAGGTGACCGGTACTCACTTAAAACGCAAATTATGGTGTGTGACTTTACATTGTATTGTAGCGTTGTTTCTAATGAAAATGGTGTGGTTTCGCTGATGACAAATGGTTTTTCATCGTCTTACTGTTCAGTGTGTATGTCAGACAGTTGCGGTAAGATGATTACTGGACGTAGTGGTGATATCACCACCCCAGTTCATTGCAGTGCCGATTCAGAAGCTTAACGTAACTTATCCTCAGACTGTTGACAGGTCTCCAGCAACTAGCAGTGTCTATCACTGAAAATCTTTGAATCGGTAGACTCCTAAGAGACTTTTTATGGCATTGTCTTGTCGAACATTCAACCACCATTGCTTACGCATTAAGTAATTACAAATGGAAAAGATGGATTTCATTATTCTGTGTGAGTTGTATTCACAGGTCGGCTTTAATAAAAATACACGGAAACTTACGCCATTCATTCATTTTGACTATTTTAAAGATTATGACTTTTGAAGCATTAGTATAACATTCAATCGAGGTTTATCACGTAGACCGCCAGAAAATGCATATAACTTGAGTGTACTTCTCAGAAGTAGTAATCGATTTTTTATCCTGCGACATTGATTGGTATACGGCTGAACAACTGACTAAAACGTGAGAAATATTTTAATGTTGTCATTTAACAAAAACGGATACAGTGAACAAGTTCATTTTCCACAATCCAACTTCCGATTTATCATGATGCATTTGCATACAGATTTGTCAACGTGACCATTGATGACCTAGTCAGAGAGAGGATGGACGAATAGAGATTTGTCTCCACTGCTATTCTGCCACTTGTTCATAAGTCATTGGTTTTATTTTCCGGTTCGTCTGTTATCGATTAGACCCATACAGGTTGAAACAGCTAGTGGTTACCAGCTCCAACTAGTCACAAACACCTCATCCTTTAACCATGTTGTGTGTTTGCCTGACTACGGGCCAATCAAAGAACGGCTGATTCGTCCACTGAAGGGCGAAAACAGTGGAAACGAAATGTGATTGCTTCGTCTGTGGTTAGAATTGAACACTCTAAGGTCCTTGGCTAGACTACTTTGTCCGTGGTGAATTCAGTAAAACACATAAATCACATTGCTGAAATGATACAAGTCAACTAGGTATGTTAAGATGGTGCCGTTAGTTGACTTGAGTTTATATCATTAGGTCAGTCTGGGTGTTGTTCACCTACTACTTCGGACAGGCGGCTGTTTATGCGACCAGCATGACAGGTTCCACAAAAGTAACTGAAAGAATGTGCACAAAATTGTATGGCAATTTGCCCACCTTCTCTGTAATTAATTGTGGCGATAGTCTAAAAAGTGGCCGTATAAATTCGATCTAATTATCCTGACGATCTAACACTTCCTTGAACGTTTCAGCGTTAGTTTGGTATGGTAAAACCAAACCACTTTTAAAAACTGTATCCACTGATTACACCTTTTAAATTCCAAATGTGAACCCGATACAACTTTCACGTGCTACTCCTTGTCAAAAATATTTTCACATAACTAAATTTTGTCCAATTTTCGAAGCAGTATATCAAAGTCTAACGTATCAGAAGAAAAACATGTTCAGTATGAATTCAGTCGAACACGATCAATACCTCGATGACATGTATGCAGACAAATTAACTGAGTCGGGTCAAAGGTTCTCTGAGGACTGTATTGCTCTGCCATTTGTAGCAAACATGAGACACTACAGGGTTTTAAAGTTCGAATTGGAAAATACATTGCGCGAAAATAAGATGGTAATTAGATGAGCTAAGTGAATTCATGCACCTGCCGACACGCAGGTTCAGTGTGATCCAAGAATACCAGAATATATTGTAGTAAGAGAATCAGGTCCCTTGTTACAAATTCATCATGAAAATCGTTTTTGCTGTCAAATCGCCTTAGTTGAGTCGAAGAGCCATCAAGCCCCCCTAAAACTTTGTAACTGGAAGTTATGACCGCAACAAAAATATATTCTTATCTCCTTGACTAGAACAGCGAGAACCAGTTCATCAAACACATAGACGGGAAGGAAAAAGAAACACTGAAGGTCGTCTATGCTGAACAACGTCGACATCGCCCTTGTTTTGGATGAAATTTCCGCGAATACTTTCAAACTGGTCGGATTACGTAGCGGGTCTTACGCTACTAGATAAACCTAGTCCGATGTGGATCGAAACCTGCCGCTAGATATTAGTAGTATACTTCAGCTGTACATTTGGAAAGTCTTTTATAGGAGTTGGAACTCAGGTTGACAGACAGAATTAAGGTGATCTCAATTTGGCAGCGGCAAGGATTCGCTGACCTTTAGTAACGTGTGTGACATCTAGTTCTTCATAAATCCTAGACGTCGGTAAGTGTATGGATAAGTATATGTTACCGTGGAGAAGATTGATCAGCGGCATTGAGTACAATGCTTCACAATACGTGGACTGGTTGAGTGTAATCCATCCCTTTATGTTTGAGAAGTTACTAATGGGTAATTACGCCGTTGGTTTGAGTAGACTGAATACCACTCATATGTTAGTACAGCTTTTATTTTCAAGTAGACCTATTTGACGAACGATTAATTCCTTTCTAATGCAGCTTTACGATAAATTGAGAGAGAAGTTTAGCCTATAATTAAGTAGCTAGGGCTAGTAGTGCATAAAAAGGACCGACGTACGTCATACAAAGTTGTTGAGAGGCAAGAATAACAATCTATTTCCAGTGCTTTGGGAATAAACGTTTGTTACTGTATGGATTTCAAGCGAAATGGTTCAGTCAGAATTGACAAGTGGCAAACTATGCAAGCTGAAATTCTGACCACTTTATGTCATCCTCATCTCACGTATCTAACTGGAGGCATCACCCTTTCTCAAGCACAAGCCCACAAAGCAAAGTGAACGGCTACTATTTTTTGCACCAAATGTGTGCTTTGACGAATAAAGCTGTCAACACAATTTGATACTGAAAAGCAACCAAACTGCGCCTATATCTCTGGGCTTTTCTATGAAGAGTTGGCCTGAGTTTTAAATATACTTCCAAAATGAAGCTTCCAGCAAGTCAGTAACTTCCGTCTGAACATAGTGTGTTGCCAGAAATGCATATAACTTTTCTTTTGAGTTTTCACAGTTTTCTTACTAGTCACCAAACCTCAAGGGCTCTCGTTTGGCGGTTATCCAAATCAGCACAACACTATATGACTGTGAGATCCACCCTGTGAAATACTGTAGGCGGGAGCGCACGGGTGATAACTGAATGAATGTTGAAAATATAGTTTACCTGTTTGCCCAGCAGGCTAAGTTGTGTGCAATGTGCGTCATGTTTACTCAAGTTTTAAATGAGTCCGATTGTGTCATAAAAACGACTGATAGCTAGTCATTTCCATTTGGTTAGGTCCGGTGGACCAAACTTACAAGTGTGACTATGTAACATCGTCCAGCTTTGAAACCAACAGTATCAACGTACAAGTGGATCTTTCAGTCCGACTTCTTTGCAGGGAAGCAGTAAGCTGTGATTCACTTTCTGGTATACTTCGTCAATATTGCTTAACCTTGCCATAATCGTAATTTGTACTTCAGCCCACGTTTTCAGAAGATGACCGTGGTGACCAGGGTAAAAGTGACCTCATACAAGACACAACAGAATCATCATACATAAACGCTCAGCCGCACTAGCGTATGAATACTTTGAGGGTTGCACGGTCATCTCAGGATTTAAGGTGACACTCCTGTTAAATTTATGCCCACAAGAAAGAACCACCACTTTAGAAGAAAATACGTCAACTAGTCGGAGGTAGTTCATTATCTGCAAAGTCCTCTGAGTGACTGAACAAGATTACATTTCACTGTTGACAGGAAGCGGATAAGTTGCAAAGTAGACATCGAATATGAAAGACCAGCACACAACATCACCAAGCATTTGTTGTATTAGGACGTCTTATATAATGACCTGACGTCAGCAATTGTATCACGTGAACAAAACACTGTTTCAAGGCCTCCTACCCCGTAATTTGTGTTCATGTTTATTTTGACAAATCAACCCTCGCTTCTCCATCTTTTCAATTAATTTGCTAGGTAGTACAGAGAACTGCTATTTATCATGCTTAAAAGTAATGAAAATGCTCCAGACACTACAAATGTAGGATCACATTATTAAGAAAAATCCGACAACCTGAAAACATTTTTCTAGACGAGACTGGAAAATTTCGCTTGACACACGTACCATAGTAATGAGCCAACACAGATAACAGTTGGTCCGAGTGACCACTTACGAAGTGACGAACAGCTGCTTCGATCTGCTTGGGTCACATGAACCCCTCACACACAAACGAATCGAGTCCATACTTTGTGAGAAAGTGTCAAGATAGTAGTTCAGACAATTAAATGCCCGATCACTAGGTAACAGTAAGAAGGATTGCATGACAGTATGAAAATGAAACCTAACCAACATTGGCGCACTTCCGTTTTATACTTTGAAGTATATCAACCATTCAAGGTTAGCCGGCAAACTGTTGAGTAATCATCTGGGCCCGGAATTTAGTTGAGGAATACAGTTGAAGGCAGGTGCTGCTAGCTGCAAACACTTAGAAAATGGGGGAGTTTTCGACTACATCATCGCCATAGCCAACAAAATATCAGTGGTTCCCACTGATACATAAATGCCAAACAACCATAAAGAAAAAATTAAACCCTGTACAGGAAGAAAAAAAATGAATGGAAGAGAAAGTGACTTAATTAATAATAGTTACGCCTGTGCTCAAACATTTGATTCAGTTGAGTTTCAACAGACCCACACATACTTTGGACTCGAATGCACGACCTGCTCTAGTATGTCAGGATGGTAACCCAAATACTTTTCTATTTGACCGCAGGGTGTTGATGACTATGAATGTGAGATGCCATGCGAGTTACAGCCGCCAACTGTTTTATTTCATTTCCCATATAGTAAAGTTGGTCAGTCGCCATTGATTGACCTGAAAACTAGCAAATATCTACCAAGACTACAAACGGCTGACGGATTCCAGCCCACAAGAAAAGGAAGCAAAACAGGTAAGGAAAGTTGATCGCCGTCCCATACAGTTAATAGATTTGTTCAACCTTGGGTGTGAATTACAATATTTGTATGGAACTAAAAGGAACGCTACGCAAATGACTTAGAAAATTCAGATATATCGCTCGTTCCGTTGTTTACTTCTAGGTGGTATGACTTCAAAGCTATTCAGTACTCACCTCTGGAAGGTTCATAATAAAATCATGGGCGTTAGCTAATCTGGCTGCCTCTATGATTTCCTCGTCCGTTGCATCTATTTTCCCCATCCGGATGTTGTCTGCGACCGTACCTTCAAATAGTACCGGCTCTTGTTGAACACAACCCAATCGTGCTCGATGGTGTTTCAGATCGAGGGTACGAAGGTCAACACCCTCAACTAGAATCTGTAAATTTTGCACAAACGATGAAAAGGATTTTTTTGAAAGATTTTTAACATTTTTGGTATCTCAAATTTGTGTTGAACGAAGAAATCTAATGAGGGGGCGAACTCAAAGTTGTGGTTCAGTCAAAGTCATCTTCACGTAGAACTGCATACATAAAAAGATTACCAATAAAACTTTGGCAGTTGTTTGGGGGAAATATTTGCCCTAAAATTTCGTTAAAAAGAAACGAGTAGCTCAGTCATTTACTTGATAATTTTGAAAACATCACCAAATCACTTTCCAGGAGAAAGTTTATAGAACGGGTTTCAGACTTTGTCCAGACGAACTGTTTAGCTCACTGTTCATTCTTGAGAACAGAAGAGTTGCGGGGTCTACGTAGTTGAAGCGCATGCAAAATCATTCTGCCCGAAAGGTAAAGATTATTCGGCAGGTATCTACATGAGGACTTAATGCAGTCTGTTATTACGCATTTGATTAAAACGGAAGAAGAAACAGGTTCGAGGTTCACGAAGTGGTTGCTGTCTATGCTACATTACTGAAACTATGAAGTGTCCAAGCATTAAAGATATGAAATGAGCTGCCAACAATCTGTCAACGGAATTCGGATGGAATTTAGGTTGGTTAATGATGACCGATGTGCTAATCCAAGAGCGATATATGTTAATACAGAAGAGGTCACCGATAGATACTATCTTCATTTGAACGTTCTTGTCATTATGATAAAACAAGTGGAATTATTAGAGTTCGCATTACACGTGACAACTTCATTGTTGTCGATCTCCACCTTCCTGTGCTGCGAGGAAGCGTGGAAAAAGCCAGCAAAACAATGGGTTAACTACCATTTTTTGAACTCTTTTTTCATCATCTTTTCGCAACCATACTGATGTATTGCTGTCTATGATGATGATGATGATGATGATGATGATGATGATGATGATGATGATGATGATGATAAACCATACTGTTGAATAGTCCATGTCAGTCGTAACAATTCATTCAAGGCAGTTTTTACACAGAAGCAAGAGTATCCACTCAAAAAATAGGAACGTCTGTCGGAAGTATTTTGGGAAATGGGTACCGGTATTTACAGCATCTGTTGCTGCTACATGCCGTTACGGCGCTATCTGTCACGAACTAAATTATTTAATTTGTATGAATGATGGGAATGCGGCTAAAGTTGCTGAAGTCACAAACAAGTTGTCGTTACTTGTAGTAATGACAGATGTAATAGCAGGAAACTCCAACGAGGCCTACTTTTACCTCATTTGGCATTCCAGTTTGGACCATCCGACTCACATCATTTGGTAAGGCTCAAAGCAGTTAGTCTTCATTAGCCACCGACTTCTCCATGTGATACAGCGTAATAGCATACGTTCCATGATAGTACAATACACTTTGATGATAATGCTTCCATTCGACTTGACCGCTGACATATTTGTTTTGAAACGTAACTGCTTTGAGCAACGAAGTGCGTGAAAAGCTCACAAAGTGAGTTGTTTCTTGCTGCCCTGATTGTAAATTTTTGAACACGATACCACAAGTGAACTGATATTCACATCATAAGGCCTTTCAGAACACATTCAGGTCATATTACCAATGTCTGGTTGTCACACCATAGGTTCTGATGATCACATTGCGTGCCATATTTGTGTGACGCAGTCGTGAATAGTATTCTGTAGTACCGCGGCTCAACAGTGGCACGGAAATAGGAGTATTGCACCAGGTTCTTCTTGCTCATGGAAATTACCATGGCGTAGCAAATGTACAAACTACTCACCCAAAGCTTCTGGACAACGTTCTCTCTAATTCTTTCTAGATTGTTTGCACCTGCATGGAATTCTGGTCCTAGGTATGCACTAATTTTGACATATTTCGCAAAATCTCTCAACTCAAAATCTCTCAACTCTCAAAATTAAGACCTCAAGACATCACGGTTTGAACATGGAAAGGGCCAGAACGATATGCAGTAATTGTAAAAAAGATAGTTTTTCTTTCTTTGGAACCCGGCTGTTTTGTGAATTGTACAAGTTCGATCACCAGTCATATCACAGTTGTTCTTTTGGGATAAATTTTTGCAACTTTTTTCCTTGCCTTTGACGTTTCGAATTCTGATAGCCCAGTGTTAACCAAATCATATCTGGTACACCGTATGCAGTTTTGGTGCCTTAACACATGTCATTCAAAGCGAAATGATGAACATAGTTCACATCAGTTTTTTACTCTAGGTTGCACGGTAACACCTGATAAAAAACTTGAAATCTTGTTTTAAAAGGCAACGTATAACAAACCTGTCATTTCATTAGCTTGAGTTTTGCACCCAAAAGATAGTACCAAGCCCACAGCAACATAGAGACATCAATTTTGCTAACAAACTTCATGGAAAAGCAATCCCTTGTGACCCAACAAATTTGATTTCCAAAGCAAATACACGAGTTTATGTAATCTGATGAAAATAGAAGTTGGTGATTTTAGTTCACAATTCGTTTAACAGTTGCTGCTGACGACTTGTTGGTCGTTGACCGGATTGTGTCAGTAATCAGCTTCGGTTGAACATATTTCAATCAACAAGTCTTTTTTACTTGGTGTGAGTTGGCTTCTGACTCAAACTCACTATAGTGATCCATTATTCACATTCTGGTCAGTGGTTAGACTAGGCATACACTGTTTGAATACGTTGCACTGATGTTTTGTCTTGACTACCAGACAAACATAAAATGACTAGACAGTGTTTGTGAGTGAATAAAAATTTTAAACAATTGCTCTCATGTCCCTCTGATGTTGGCATATCGATTCTGAGGTGATTGAGACTAGTTCAAAACCAAACAAAGCGAACCGGCAAATTTCAGTCGCTTTTATTTGAACTTTAGCCCTTCTGTTGTGGCCTCATATGACTGCAATTTCACATGTGCATACACCATACAGGCCAAATTGTACAACGCGGCAGTCCACGGACCTAAACAACGTTCTGATTAACTTGTGAACGTTACGTAATTTCGTTCAGAACTTGCACACACTTTTACTGCTACTCAAACGAGCTATCCGTTACTCACGATATAGCAATAAAGCAACCTGTACATGAGTGATAAAACATTTCGTTAACAGATCTGTCTGGAACTATCAGTCAAACTTTCCCGCGTCCTACAACCTTGATCTCTAAAAAAGTCGACAAACATTGAGTTCAATAACCAGCGGCTTAGTAAAGCGTAGTTAGGTACCCCATCAATGTATACGTTTCATCCCGTCTGATTAGCGTCCGAATTTTATTCGATATAACACTTGCGTTTTCTGGGCAACAACACTAAGAAAGCGTACCATTTTTAACCGTTTTCAATTTGTCATACTGTGTTAACTCAACGCTGTCTTTACAGTGTATATACTCCAGGGAAAACACTTATTTCTGCACCACAATTGTCTTACTTCCCCCTCCGTTGGATCGTAGAATCGCTGAATCATGTGAATTATTGTGCTCTTTCCCGAACCACTGGGACCAACAAGCGCGACTGTTTGACCAGCTTGCAGATTGAGGTTGAAGTTTTGCAGTATCTGAAACCAAAACAATATTTACTTGTTTGTAGTTGTGAAACATATTTAAAACTAAATTTCCGTTTCAGGTAATAGATGACTGGAAATCGTCTGGCATATCCAAAGTTGATATCCGAATTTGTTGACCAACAACTCATGAAGTAACTGTCATTTTGCTGTTGTAGACCAACTTTGGAAATTCTTTGTACGTAAACATGTATCAGTCAAATGTCAATCAAATTCCATCAGCACATGTGCTAATAAGTAATCTCAGTTTCACCGTCATACGATGCACGGATCCAGCAAATAGAAAAGGATTGGAAGTTGAGCTGCTACGTATTTGCTGACCAACATTTTTAGAATGTAATGTTAAGCTCTATAAAAGCTGAAGAGGCCTAGCCTGGGGGGCCACGGTTTATGGAAGTAACGTGTTCATGAAAAGAGGGCAGGAAACAGACAGTAAACCTATGCATGGTCCTGATGCGTCCTTTAGTTATTTGCTTACTATCAGATTGACACACAGACCGGTTTTGATCGTCCAACTGACGTTTATTAAATCAATGTTGTCCGTGTTTGTGGAGCATAAGTCAGTCCAATTACGAAAGATGCTCAAGGTGACAGTTAGTTTAATTTTGCTTACTGAATATGATATCACATTGTTCTTTATCGAAGTCGAACGACGTGCATACTCTTCTATATTTGATCAGATGAATCAACGCGACCCTTCTACTCAACATGACACGAATAGGTTTAAGTGTAACGTGGCTGAGCAAGTCTGACTTAATACATTATCTACATGTATTTACCGGTAGGATGGAAACTAATGTCGAGCTCAAGTGTCTTGGAAGAGTTAGTGAAAGCCTCAATCTGAAGATTTATAAGGAATGAAAAGTCAGAAACTAAACCGTATTTGTCCAGATTCATATCAGCTACAGACACTTACGACTTTATTCATAAGATTCGAAATGATTCAGGCTAATCGGTATTTAAATGAATCGTGATATGGGTAAAATATCAGTTTGTACCTTCTGAAAGAAACCATAATATAACTCTCAAAACACAAAGACTCTGAATAATTAACAAAAGATTTAGGGATGATCATCCCTGAGATTTGCATAACTACGCAATAACTTATTTGGTTACGTTAACACACTTTGCTCTCTCACACACAAGTGCTGGTTTAGTACACTATCATTTGTGACATTAATTGCATAGATCTTACCAATAATGCTTAACACTAGTCTAGTTATTCATCAACACTGTACAGTTTTTTTCACAACTAACTAATGGAAAGATTTTTTGTTTTTCTGAGTAAAAACAAGTAATTTACTGCAATTAAAACCATAGTTACAACTGAGCAAATAAATCATTGAGTTTGCACGATTAGTGAATGACACCTATGGCGACTAGTGTTTGAGAGGCTTTATGAGTGACTCAACGTTTCATACCCATAAATTTATCGAATTCAAAAAACAGCTCAGATATCTGTTGGTATTTGCTCCCGAACTTTGGACCGTATTGGACTTTTGCAAAATTGAAACAGTTCATAAATTTCA
>JTDE01001149.1:93658-114811 GCA_014338405.1 Paragonimus skrjabini miyazakii
TTATGAGTGGCGTTTGAGAACGCTTACCGGAACATCTCTCCTGTTGGCGTAAGCAAATGATACATTGCGGAATACGATATTTCCATTTAGTTGCTCCAACTTCACTCCGATTTTATCCTTATCGATCGGGGGTATCTGAAAGAATACGAAGGTGGTAATCAAAGTTTCACGCAACAGTTACACAAACTTTCGGTTCGAACAAAGCAATTTATTTGAATTTTCTTGAATATTACAAGCCATAGGTTTCCACCAGCCCAAATAACTAAAAGTTTTTCACTTTCACTATAACAACTCTATCAGCATTCCTCAATAACTGATGAGTAGCCGGAGATTTTGACTAGAATTAGTTAAGCGTTAGTTATATTCGACAGCTGCATCAGCCGGTAGTTCTAGCCGGAACAGCCTTTCAGACAGCTTCTGTCAAAAGAAGTGCTAGATTTGAGTTCTCCTTACCACCAGGAGTTGAACTTCCATCCACGTCTTCATGAGACGATTCCGGTAACTAATGGGCGAATGATCTTGCATTACAAGAACGAAATTACAATAACCAAATGCCCAACCATTACTGGTCGCGACTAATACTCAACATATGTGATCACCGTACTGCAAGCTGCAGCAAATGTCCTGTTGGTTAGATCTATCCACTTTTCCTGAGTGAGGTCATCGGCGTGGTGGCCAACACGGCTGGTTCAAGAATGTTGACCGGAGTTTAAAAAGGCCGGCCTTAAAGTGTATTTACCCAGAGTAAGTTAACTCTAACCAAATACTTTGAGGCAGGTTTGTGATAGAAACAGTATATATCTGTTTAACTCCTTCCAGTTGTAGTGAAAATTGGGCAAATTTTGCATTACTCACAAGCAGGGTGGTTGGGCTTTCGGATATAATAATTTGGTTGTCTAGTGCGTAGTCACTGACACAGCGTTCGAAACGGTTACCTAATTGGAACATGATCCGAGTTCAGGTACTATTCGTGACAAAGATATTCACTACTGCTGAGCCCTAACAAGGGATGAAACTCAGCTCTAGTGTTCTTTTACGAAAAAGTGGACGAAAGCCCACTGTAAACTCAAAGGTGTGACAGAATGTGAGTGGTGTTTGTTATATAGGATACCAAATCTTTCGCGACGGTAAGTAATCTAGGATATTTAGTGCACTGTACGGCTCTGAATAAAGTATCAATTGGTAATCCTAGAATGAAATATTCGAACCGCTGAGGAACATTCATTTGATTTCACGTATTCAGTTTGTTTATGTTCAGTTTTGTACTAAAATTTTGTTCGTCGTTTTATCTTTTGTAGGGCTCTCATTATTGAGCCCAATGCCTGTGTGCGATCAAAACTACATCATTTTATTATCTATTGGTAAATTGTTATACTCCAGATAAAATTTTATTTAATTACTCACATAAACTATGGATTTCATAGTGTAACACAACGTGATTGACTCCACTTCAGGTTTCCACCTGATAGATTTTGAATCATTTTTGTTAGTTTACGTTTTTTTACATGGCTGTCCCTAGGGCAATAACCCCGGAATCATGTTGTTTTCAGGTGTCTTCAACCTAGGCCTGTCTGGTTTAAGAGTATACTGAACAATTGTTCTCAGTCTGCGAAAATATTGCCAACGTAGTATGGATTGTGTGTTACATCTCTTGAATGCACCAAAAAACACCGCAGTTCTACTCTATCTGAGATTCTATTGATACGCATAGTGATGTTCTGCTAGTAGGATTTAAACAAACACAATTAGACACCAAACTTCAGATAACCTACACTTCACAATTCTAACCCATTCTCAGGTTTCATCCTCCTGTTGAAATTTATACTGGTGATCACATGCAGCTAGTGTGTGACAAAGTGAATGAAAAACGGTATTGCCAATATCAATGACACAGCTAAGCACGTTTATCCAAGTGTAACCAATATCCCAACAGCGATTCAAACAATGAGTGATAGCACAGACTAAGAGTGATGTGAGCCTCTTAGGAGAGAGCATAACGGAAAAATGAATGAAACAGAGGTGGCAGAAGGCTCATCAAATTTCTGGCATTAATGAATTAGCAGTAGGTCTAGGTGATGATCTTTCTGGTGTTGACAAAATGATCTGACTGCACCAAGTTCAGCCATCTCACTGATATTTAAACATATGTGCAGCAATATATAGATATTAGATCATTGACAACTATGTTTAGTCGTCATCTTTTTGAATTTTGCGCACACTTTGATATAGAGCAAATGAACAAATGATGGAATCGTGTCAACAAATTCGGAGTGTTGATAAGATAAAACAGTGTAAAAATCACTGAGTTAAGTCGTAACAAAAAATAAATTATCAATGTGATCCAAGAATTATGAGCTTATTTATGCCAGTTCCTCTCGAAGTCATTAAGCTTACTCTTTCTATGGTTCCGTATATTTGTTTCGCGGCCGAGATTGCGTTGATGATGAACGGGAAGTTCGTGAACGCGGTACCCAAGAAAATGCTTCCAAGAATTATGTTCCCAAATACCTATAAGAATGGAAATGGAAAAGTAGGTTCTGCTTCAATAAGTGTGTTTGGGAAGATAATGGACTCCGTTGAATCTGCCCTTTTTCCCTTTGATGATCAGCTACAAACAAATTTATTGATACATTTCACTCGGAGAACTTAGTAAATGTACTATTAATCCCGAAATTTACCTCCCTGTGAATGCAGTGTCATCTGATTTTAATCCGTTATATCTTCCCATCTTGTCAATCTGGACTTGTCGAAACGTGACGACGTCATCGGGTTCGGGTGATCAGTTGCCTCGTATGCACCGCTCACCCAGATGTTGGCAATTTTAATAAACACAGATCAAACACAATGTGTTGAATTTGTTGAAATTCGCCTGGTAGTTTTGTAGTCTTTTGTCTGGTATGATGAATCCGTAGAGGTATGTTTGATTTGGTTGTAGAATGCCTATCCTTAATCTGCCTTTATTTCTTTGCTGTGTGCAGTAAACGATCACAACGAATTTTGTACCATAACTGCATATAAAATATTTACTTTCTTCCTTCTTACAACTATCACTGTCTATCTGTTAAAACTTCCGCCTTGGTGTTGTCGACACGTTCTCATTATCTGTACCGGATTTTTTTAATGAGGTCATTCCCGTTGACTAGTGGCTGTTTGTGGACGCGTACTTACTTAACCCATTTTGAACGCCTTTGCTGGATAATTTGTGTACCCGGTTGATTCACATTCAAGGTGAGACGATACCTTTGTTGTGATTTTATCAAGCAGTACCGTATAAATTCCTATTCTTTCGATCGCCTTTTCTGACGTTTTTTGGACTTGGAAGATAGTCCCGTTAACCGCGTTACTGAGTGAATTACCCTAAATCGCCAAGAGTGATTCAACACGATGTGTATAGACACCAACAGTTGATTGCGAGTCATAAACCTATCAGCCGGATGGTTAGGAAGATGCACCGGAGTGTCAGTTACAGAAAATCTTTCTCATCTCATTCGCGTAATTTATCATTTTTCTTGACATCTAATTTTTATCAGTCATGCGTTTTACTTACATTGAGTTGGAGAGGTATCTCCACTGTAGAGGGTCATCTAGTCAAAGCCCGTACATAAGCCGTTCTAAGTTGAACAAAGACCGACCAACTCCAAGAAATCAGAAGAATGATCATGTGCCTCATCGAATTTGGTTTTAACGGAATGTTGGGTGAAATAACTAATGTGAAATTGCAACGGATTTCAAACAACAGAACTAAACAGTGCCAAACCGTTCGATCTAGTAACAAACTGGCCAATCGGAAGCAACATGGTTACAATTTAATAAAACTAGTAATGTGAATTCTGTTTTTTCCCAAAAGAAGCATTATTTCTATAATAAACTTTGTGTCGTTCAAGCTTTTGTTTTTATCATTTCTCCACCCAGTAGTCAAATAGGCGACATTGAACACTATTTTCTCATTGAAAGTGATCGCCGTTGAGAATTCGAAGTCACGCTGTGCTGCACATTTGCTTCAGCGTCCATATAATTCAGTCCCTGTCCTCCTTCCAAGCCTCCTCTAACAATCAGGGAGTTTTAACTTCAATATAACTGGTCAATAACAAATTTTGTTCTTGAATCATTAAAACGTCCACTCACCGTGACCACAGAACCAGGATCCAAGTGGCTCTCGATGATCAGCTTGATTCCATACCAGAAAATCAGAGCGGCAGAAACGTACATCGCAAATCCAATGAGCCCGACAACTGATACAATAAAAAGAAAATAGCCTGGGATATTGCCGGATAAACCTTTCCTGCAGCCAAGCTTTAAAACAAAACCGCCACCTTCCTGCAATAATTATACAAGATTTACAACGCCAAGTGTAGTGACTTCTAAATTTGACCGGAAAAACGTGAACTAAAGCAGAAAATGTACATTAGCACCGAAAATTTGTGCAGTCAAGTCAGACCGCATAAAGTTTGTGTGCTGTAGACCGTTGACTAGTTATATCTGATTGTCCTGCTTAATAGTTCAACTTGAAACTAAGCATGTGGTCAATTTTAATTGAACGAAAGTTTATCCACAAAGTAGTCATCACTGTTTAAAGAAATAGATAAACGAATAGGACGGATGAAATGCGATGATTAGCAACCAAGACTGATAACTTTCAAATTAGCTGCAGTCTAAAATGAATCGTTTTCTAGTTATTGTTCTGAACAACACAGCTGTCTTTTGTGCATTTGAAACAAGTCCTGCTGACGCTGCGAATATCCGGTAGCTCTCACACCCGGTAACCGATCCCACTAAACACCGTCTAGTCCTTCAGTTTCATTTCTCAACTTTTTCCTTCCGCATTGCTACTCATTGTTCGTTTTCTTAAAGATACCTACATATTTATGCTCCTGTGTGAAAGGAACGTATAGAGTGTTATTTTGGTATACATCGTATCCGAAGACTTCATAAGATTCCTTCGCTCTCATTTTTGTATTCACTTTGCAATTCACATCAATTTTATGACTTTTTCAGCATGTTTGAATCCCCCTCCTTCCTAGTGTTAAACAGAAACAAGTGTAGAATTTATTCAGTACTTCAAAATTATCGTAATATTTGTTGCATCAGATGGCTTCCCAGTTTCGAACGCTTTGTACAGTAGTTACCGGTAGATTTCTATAAACTAACCATCTTACAAATAATGTGGAAAGAGTAATAGTCTCATGCCAACTATACTTACTGACTGTTAACTAGGAGACCAGTAATGTAACCTTAAAACAGTGAGCGTATGAGTAGTTTGCTGGTCATCAGGAAGATTACAGCAGGCACAAAAACATTGCAGTTAACGTGGTGTCAAGCAGTATTGTGCTTTATACCCAACTGCTCACGTCTCAATCAACTAAGGAACAGTTACCCCAGTTAGCCTGGACCGTACATTCATGGTGAGGTTCGTGAGCAACGTAATGAACGCCACAATCGTTGCAAGCAGAAAACAGTAACTACTGAATATTTTCGTTGCAACCTCAAAGGTAAGATGACTAGGTGTGAGTAAAATTTTAGCTAGAGAATAACGGCAGAAGTGTATAACGGACTAAGTTCAAATAAACAGCGGTACTTCTAGACCTATTTAAAGGTGTAAAAATATGCTTGACTAGATCCAAGTTTAACAAGGGGAGTTGTATCAGGCAGAGTTTTGGTTTCATGCCGTGAAGTGATGAGAAACAACGAATACAACAACTCGTTTACCGAAAGTTTCACTACATCGCGCTGAATATCCTAAAGAAGTAACAAGACACGAAAATCTTTCAAAAACAAACTTGGGGGCGCAACCGACGAAACCTGTTCTCAGTTGATTGAGCGGCTGATTAGAAGTGGTATGAGGTGGTCAAAGCCTTTAAATGCCAGACATAACGATATGGCGTACTAGCACCATAGAAAATATAATAAGCCGAAATAATGGTCTTTTTCAATACAACTTAGGTTCTGGATACTTCATAGGATAACTTTGAACAATTCATGCTAGTTGCGTGAGTGATCTGGCAGTCTTTATTAAGTTCCTCCTTTAACTGGAAATAACATTATGATACACTTTAATATTTTGAAGAACAGACCGAGGACCGTCAACCATTTTCACATTTCGGGCAAGCCATTCACTAAGACTGGTGAAGAAAATAGATAATGATAATAAGCTGAAGCGTTCACTGGCTCTTTTTTAAGATGTATAAAGTGGTTGCAAAATATTAATTGTTCATCAAACAATAAGGTAGAATAAATTCACCTATCTAACGCCGCAAGTGTCAAAACTCTGTTATGTGTATTAACCATCACCGCGGTAGCATCAGCTCCAACAACCTACAGAAATCTTGCACCTACCTCCGCCAAATGCAATGGATTTCTTTATACCAACAGATTCGGCAGTAGTTAATTCTTCTGTGTAACGTCGAAGCTCTTTTCGCTCGCCACCGAAAGCAACCACTGTTCGTATTGAAGATATTACCTCGCCCGCAATGGCGCTGGCTTTTGAGTAGGCTGCCAGTTCTTTCCCGAAGAAATGTTTGCCAAGAATGCCAAACGAACTGAACCCCGCAACCACAAGTGGCAAAACTGCGGTAGCCACTAATGCCAGGCGCCAGTCAATGATGTAGGCGATGATTATGCCGCTTATAAACCCACTTAGTTGTTGAATGCATTCGGCGAACTTCGGTCCAATACCTTGCTCAATGTTGTAAATATTATCCGAAAGTTTGCTGATCATTGAACCAGCAGCGTGGTCATCATGCCATGGTATATCCTGACGAGCAATCGCCTATATTACGGTAAAGAACATTGGTAACATCAATATACCAATCATGTTAATTTGTGAAACTGTCCACGAATTTCATGAATATCTTTTAGTTACATGGAAATTTGTAAGTTTCAAGCGTAATTGCTTCTTGATCTCAGCATACGCTACAGTTCTGAGAAGTGATTTACATGTACTTTTTCTGCCCGAAATTGATGCTGAAAACTTCATTTAAAATCACGCTCATTATGTCTTCGTAAGTATAAATCTTCACTTGGAATATGAAAACATGAAAACAAATGCCATAGGCTTATAAAACTATTCATATATACCACCAACCCATCACCATCCATCATCACCTATCACCTTTTCATATCTACAAATTTCCTCCACTTTGGCCATTCAGTATTTCAATTCGCTTCTATGAGTGACAGATGTAAAGCACCTAACACTGTCCGCCACTTCAATTGAAGTTTGAACAGTGTTGTATACACTGTTTTACAGGAAGAAAATCATGTATTTATTAGTCAATTTTCTGATATTTACATACTCATCCTTGCCCCAACTCCAACTTTGATGGATATCTTCTTATCTAGGTTTAATATCTTGTGTCTGAGTAGTTAGGTTTCTCCTGCTGTGAACCAGCAACTACACATTTTGTATTATCCAGCGTATTCTGAATATCTGTAATCTTATGGGCTTACCTAAGCAGCTTGAATGATTTTTGTCTGGACTTAGTAAGACAGCTAACAGTAACTGGCAATCGTTTTTATCAACCGACAACTTCGAAACAGTTCACAGTCACGCACGCCATCAATTATGAGAGGAAGAACCTCAACAAACATTTAACAAATGGCGTTCTTGTCAGTCTGCAAAGCAGTGGCCTCGCTCTCGCCCTGTCATTATATTAGCTGTCAAACTCATTGCTGAAAAGAAGCGAGTCTCCTGTAATTGACAGTCAAGCTCCACAAACTTGCTAATCACTCGTGACTTTTCTTTTCAGGCTACCGACACATGAATAAACATTTTAGACAAGCGTTTATTCTTTTGAAATTTTCATAAAATTGATCTCTCCATTCTTTCAAAGAAACTTCAAAAATGAATATTTATTATGGCGGCCGAAGACTTGTTCGATTGAATCCAACTTCAGTGTCAAAATAAGCGCTCAATTAAAAGAATTACCCCTTGCCAATGGCAGCCCTTCAGCAAAATTTTTCTTAGGAAGAATTTGCTAGTTCTCTTTATCATTTTATCATCAGTACTACTGAATGCCGACGATAAAGTAGTCCAGACAGATATTGAGTATTGTGGAAAAATGAAGATCTTGTAGAGTGAGGTAAAATGTTCAAACCGATGACTTACGGAGAACGAGTTAGCGTCTAACTCCAGCAAATATGAACTGATGTATATTTACCGTTGAAAATAGCCTGAATATCACGTGGATGAAACTAAGCTACCTACATCAGTATATAGCCGTTACTACAGACAATTTGAATCTGTCTCCAAATTAGTTGGCTAAGACTAAAGTAGTACGAAAGACTTTACACCTCTTAATAAAACTTAAAAGGCTCTCTACTCTGACGTCTTTTCCGTTGTTTAATTCACTGATCTACCCATACGTAGGCTTGTCGTAATTATCATTCAAATGAGTTGACTTTTACCTAAAGTACACTTAAACCGATCATTGAAATAATTAGTAGCTCGTAAAAATCTCCCGTTCAAAGATCCGACTATATTCCGTCAAGTTTCCGCGGCTTATTGCTTTGGGATGAACCCATTTTTCGTTCAAAATTACATCTGGCCTTAAGTCATTCGCTTGCGGATGCCAACCAACTAAGCAGGGGTGGACTAGTGGGACACCAGTATCCGAAACTGAATTACAAACTGGGCGCATCACCGTTTGTGCAAAACTGTTCTAAATTTTAAGGATTATTCACAGCAGAAAGTACTGCCCAACCTGGTGGTTACGGCTGAAACAAGTAGAATTCGAAATTATACACGACCGGCACACAATTGAAAGACATCTTGCAACACAAGTTTTCTAGCCACTACAGGTTATTAAGGATGCACACTTGATAACATTTTTGTTTAATGTGCGTCCCTGTTCCTTGTACTTAACAAGCCGGCAGCTGTAGGCAATTTTTGTTCCCTCCGGTCCATGTTGTATCTACAGCTACAAACTGCAAACGTAATTATTCGACACTAAGGTAGAAAGCGCACATAGAAATCCAACCAGTATCAATCGCTGCTCCACTTGGTGTTAAAGTTCTGTCTATTAGAACAATGTCCTTTCATTCGTTTGATAAGCGTTAATTAGAATCAAGAGCATATTTCGACACTCATAAATAACTTCGTAAAATGATCTATTTAATCTAACACTATTGTTTGGGTGAAAACTGCGCCAACTGTATAGCCGGCTGTAAATATTTCACTTCATCCGTTCTAATAATCCCGTTTGTTTTTGTCTATTTTTACTGGAAAACACAGAAGCGGCAACTTTATGCATTCGGAGTAAATTCTGTAGAACTTCCAACAGCATCTGTGTCCTCTCCCTGTATTTAGGCACGTGATGTATACGCGTTTTACAACAGTAACTTTTCAAATGTTCTAAACCAGTTTCTGAATCTCCAAGGCGTAAATCCCAAAAGCTGAAAGATGTTATTCGGGATATGAAGGGTTTCTTGTTTTGGGAGACTTTTCGAAAAATGCCTATCATGTTTTTGTGGAAGGTGAAAGTTTTATAATCTCCCGGATAAAATAAAACCTGCGATGTCAGAACTCACTTAAGAAAATGTAAACATTTTGCTCCCATCGACTGATCAAACTATATATGTATGTACATCGAAATTAACTAGTTTACCAATCAGATGCATTCTCGCAGTGGTTATTAAACGACTTCTGAATGAAATATTTCCAAACCTGATTGATTGTTATCCCGGTAGCTATTATACATTTTGTACATTTATTTGTGAAAGACGGATAGTTAGGGTGAGAAATTCATGAAGCTTTTAAGTCAGCTGTTGACAGCTTGCAGCTGTCTATAACTGGGCCACGCTCATAAGACGCACATCAGTCAGAAAACTAATTTGAGCCCACCTGATTGCCAAGTAGCTCCACCGTGGGGATTGCTACTAGTGTCATTTGTAACCGGTCTCTCTTGGTGAAACTTTCTTTAGTGACTTAATGTAGTACGCCCATTCAAATGAACACAAATTACCGTGTTAACTTGCATCCATTCATTTTATCAGCGACCTCAGATATATAAGATATTGTTAAAATGGTTTAGCAATATGCACGTAATGGGATAAAGTAATGACTTTGTCACAATCAAGCACAACTACAAAAGAAAAGAAACTAGTAATTACGCAAAGGGTTTAACGTAGCAAAATTGAATTTCCTGTAAACAGAGACATCTGATTCCTGTAAACATCATCAACACACCACCAAAATGTAGGAAACTGCGCGATAAACACATGATCTCTCTTAGAATCTTAAATGCAATTAAATAAACAGGCAGGTCTACTAATTTGGCGCGTTGTAGGTTACTGGTGCTAAAAGAAGTTACAAAGTGAGTTTCGCATAATTTTCTTTTAGTTTGCGTGCAGTTTCATTAAGTCAACTTTATCGCAGTGGTTGATTGCTTATGATGCTGATGATTTCATTTGTAAGTCAAAGACCGATGTCCAAAACATTCATTTGAAACTTTTAGTTTCCGTCGTTCAGGTTAAAACTCAACTCCCATTTTGTTTTCCATCCAAGTTATCATTATTCATTGCATTGTAGGGTGGAAACTCATATGGTTATTGCGTTGCGATAAACAACTTTATTTGAAAGAACTTTATTGAATTTCTGGATTTATGAATTATATGGGCATCACACGATTCCATTCACAGCAGCCCACAACAACTGTACTAATTCACTGTACTATACTGCTTCCCGAAATAGTCTGTTTATTAAGTGCTTATGGCCTGAACGATTTGCTTGACAGTATGGTTAAGTTGGTTTTTCCATTAGTTTGCAGTAGTTCGAAGTGATGAACTAGAGACTTAGCCTTAATAGAAAAAATGAACTCAACACCAACTTAAAGAGGCTAACTATACTCTAGTCAGAATTACTGAAGGTCTGCATTTCTACACTTAAAAACTCATTGTCATTTGGACCTCTCGGACCTATCGACGCGTGAGCTCGTCAGATCGTAACACCGAAAAACACAAGACCATATAAATGAACCGGTTCAGTTAGGGCTAATCTTTTCATGATAGTTTAACAAACCAAAGGCGCCATATCTGTGGATCATTGGCAATCTTTAATATGAAAGCTTCTTTTTGATACCAACCGATGAATCAGCAATTTACAGAAGCATTGCTACCAAGACTACAAAGTTGAATGTGAGGTAAACCGATTGAGCCAGCATCACAAACATCACCATGGAACTAATGACGTATTAACGAACGAAGTTGAGACGCTTGTCGTTATAAACGAAAGAAAATTTGGTGTGATGAATTCGCAAAGAAATCAGAGCCTGAACGTGGAACAGCAGACGGAGGTCAATGAAAAAGTACAAAATAATGCGACGCAATGAAGTAATAATTACTCACTGTCCTGTTAGTGTTCCTTCAAACTCACCATTCACAAGTATGTTATAATCAAGAACTAGAAAGTTGCTTTTTGTAATATTTACAATTACCGCTTGACGATAAACACCAGTGTAGCTCCCAGTAATCCATTCAGAAGTGCGTCATAGAAATTTCTCATCTAAGGAAAAGAAGACTCAATTCAAACGGCCCGTTCAGTTTGACGTTAGCAAACTTTGAACGTAGGACACTTGATTGTTAACTTATCTTCCAACGGAAAGTTTCTCTGTTTGTACATTTTATGAGTAAACTTACATCATAAGCTTCTTCTTTTAGCCAGTTCTCAGTCTCCAATCGATCACAGGGAAACGTTTGCCTGTGTTAGTTTCCTTGAATTTGTTAAAATCTGTATTCAGTCTATTTCTCTCACTACTAATCTCCACCTTTCTTTATTCAATACACTCTTTTTTCTATATAGATGCACTATCCAAGCTGTTGTCAAGTGCTTGTTTTTATTTAGGTAATATGAATTCATCTTTTCCTGATAACATTACCTTCACTGATTACAGTAGTGCCCCTCCTGTTCACGTAGATGCTCTCGGAAGCCAAACAAAGGGACCGATATAATCAAACTATTTTCATCTTGTGTGAGTTCCATTGTTATTTCGTCAAAGAGGAGCAAGTTAGTACACCTGTTAAGCCTCATCATGAGTCCGCAGTTGACAAGTAAACAAACTTCACTAAACGACTGTACTGAATACATATATATACATTGCCCAGAAGAATTGTGATCGTAGGTTAAAAGAACAACGTGATCCACTTTTGAGTAAACATTTTGGAATAGAAAATTCACAGGTATTCATGTGCACCACATATAATTAACAGGTGATCCGCGTGTAGCGACTATAATAAATGATATTTTTGATAGTCGCATTCACTTGTACATTTTTTATGATTTTGACTTTTTGCCTACTTTTGTTTTAGTCAAGCTATTCCATCTTGTAACATCCGTCCCGGGGCTACAATGACAACTCGCTCCGTGCCCCGCTAGCTTGACGTGCTTTCTCTGTACTCTATTTTCCAGGGTCGATACAATACACAAGGGTCAACGCGCTGAGTCCTTACTTTTCATTGTCGATTGGTTTTCGATAGTGACAACAGACTGGGTATTAATCTGTTGGACCAGTTCCAACACGTGTAGCACACTGTCAGCCAGCGAATGAGGGTATCGTGCAGGTTTGGATGGACGATTACCAAAATGTAGAATACAATAATTTCTTCAGTTCTTATTGATTTTAGAAAAATTCAGGCATTTCTGCCTTCAGAAATATATTATATGTTCCATAATATTTAGTTATGTTTGTTTAAATGCGGTCGTACTTCATAACACTGTACAGTGTAACAGCAAGTTAAGTGGAAGGGCAGTCGGTCGATTTTTCTCTATGCGCAGGACTATAAATGCCCTCAACTATAGTTATATATATAGCACTATAGTTCCATACATTCCGATGCTCAAGATGACTATCAAAATAAACAATACACTGCACACAGCTGAGCATACATGTAGATACTTGTAGAATTGTTCACGCACTTCAAAAATAGTTGTGTAGTTTTTCCGGCTGTTCAAGCAACTATAATTACTTGCTCTAGCCAGGTAGCTAAGTTATATATATATATATGTATATATATATATATATGTATATAACTAAAAATATAGATGGCTTAACTAAGCCAGGTAGCTTAAGCTACCTGGCTTGAAATACCAATTGGTAGCGGTTCAAACCGCCGAAACAATATAGGGATCTCTAAGGTTGTAATGGTTCACTCTTGCTTTGTCTCAGTTATTTACGGAGATATACAATTTTAAAACGTCCATATAACGTGCATTATTATTCATGGATATATACACACATCATGATGTAAAGTTAACTGCAGTTAACTTTACAACTCCATGTATATAAAACATGCATTTTCCTGGAAAGTCGGTTAACACTTGTTTTCGACCAATACAATGAAGTAGTCAGGTTTCTAATAAAAACTTACCTTGAAATATAGCATACGTATGCGTCGTGATTGTCTCTTTGCTTGGAGATTCATCAATAATTGTTGTGTAGCCGACAAAATGAACAAGATAGCGCCAACTAATAGGTAATACTTGAGATATATACCAATTGTATCCAGGGAAAAATCTTTCGGCGCTATTTTGTTCACAATTTCTCTAAAGATTAACAACAACACGGGAAACGACACTCCGATGCAAACAGAAACTATCAGTGCGACGTAGAACAGGGATTTTTCCAGTGGCGTCGCATATCTAAACTATAAGAAAGAATGCTCAAAATCCAGTGTTCTGATCCATCGAACTTACCAAATTTTTTGAGGTAATATTCAACTCATCATCTAATGGACTGAAATATATAATTATTTGGTTTTACGTTCATTACCTTTTGATTTTATTGTAGTTGACCCGTCTACTATTTTCATCACTAAAGCTCTCATCTGCCTCTGACATGGTGCACGAGATCCTCAAATAAAACCGAGTGTCCGCTAATATAATGACCTACAAAATATTCCTGATTTCCTGTGACGCTGACCTTGGAGAGCAATTCAACATGTTCACGACTGACGGTATGGTATGAGTCACAATAACTACTGAGTATTGGTTTTTGGTATTTATCGGGTGGGAGGGTATCTCGTTATTTTTTAATTTCGCGGGTCATTTGAGTCTTGTTCCTGTAATGCAGTTCGCTGTCGTGTGATTGACGCCATTTTAGTTTCCGACTGTGTAAGTTGTATGCATGACTTACCGGGCCTCTGGCTCATGCTTGTCGGTTTTTGTTACCATTTCAGATTCCCGTTTGGCCCTCGTCCTTCGGGGAAACGCTGTTCCTCAGTGCCTCCACTCCGCTGCACGTTACATCCATGTAACGCACCGTACTGTTGTGCCGTTGGTGTCATTTTGGTTTTCGATTATGTAAATCATATGCACTTCTTCCTGGGCCTTTCGCTCACGTTTGTTTCTGTTGTCTTCTATGGGACTATCTTTGGAACCCTTACTTCAGAAGATCGCTGTCACCCAGTGTCTCCACGTTGCATAAAGTTGGTTTACGATTGTAACGGGTACACGAAGCCAGAACTTCTAGTCTACTTGTTACACTTATAATTTCAGTGCTTTCCTGGTTTCATACAAAGGAGACGACGTAAAACCAGTGTAACTTGTCCGTTACGTAGTGTTCTGGCATGCTAAGCGACTGTAGACTATTCCTGCTGTTGTTAATTCCGTGTTGGCACCCGCCGAACACTTCATCTTGGAATCTAAATTCATATGCAGTGTAGAACTTGCTCTCCCTGGTAGCACTCATCATAGAAATTTAGGGCGAGTAAAATCAAACGTCTCAGATCTCATTGCTCATATTTGAGTTCGGAAATCGGAGGATTCAGGTGGACTTTACTTATTTGAAACTGGATAAAATAGCAAATCGTAGGTTCATACTGAAAACCTATGCACATCTCTAAATTGGTAAGGCAATTTCTGTTTCCGCTGCGGCTTACAGGTCGACTTATCTCCTATTCTCAAGGCCATCTACAGAAGCTAATTCCAAGAAAGCCTACCGCATCTTGACACTCCACGAACGACTCCCCGACAAGTTTCGCTCAATGTGCTCCAGGATCTTCTTAATCTTATTTCGACTCCATCTTGAGAATGGCACTAGTATTCGTCCTGTCCACCTCCACTTGAAGTAGTCCATAGAAGGAACGTGAACTCCTACGAAGAAAAACCCAACGAATGTGGTATATACTCGTTTGAGTTTCGAAGACTGTGGGGTGATTTTTATTACCGCTTTTAATCCTCACGTTCTCAACAACCCAAGCTGAGCTCCATTTAACACCCCTTAGAAAACTGATTATAGGGGTCATACCTTCATGAATGCTAGTTGTAGACCGTGAGTTCCTGAATTGTCGTGTTAAGGAAAATGTTTTTCCTGGAAAAAATCGTATCTTTAGCTTGGTACCTGATGCAGAAATTGAAATCGTCAAAATGTGCGCCATAAACTTATATCTGTTTGTTTTAACTGACCGTTAATTGAAAACGACCATGTCGAGATTGTTTTTCAAAAATCGGCATGGCTGCTGCTGTTGTGGTCGATAGCATGTGGCAATGTCAACACAAAGAGGCTAGGGTTATTTTCAATTTATTTGTTCATGCTTGTCATTTATTTGTAATTTTATTTCAGTTGTTTATTTCTCATTTCCAGGACTTTCAAGGCGATGTTTGCGGATCGTGAATTTCGCATTTCCCCACAGTTTCAGGACTGTCTTCAGAGATACATGGACCACTTGGGCGTCAATTTCGTTCGTGGGACGAGCCGTAGGTCGAAATCTTCTTTGAAGAGCTATCAGGTAATGTGAAATGATTTTTTGAAAACCGTGCAGATTTATTATCGTTGTACGAAGTACAAGAGGCCTAAGAGTGTATGCAGGGGTGTGCGACGTAGCTAGTGGGTTAGCTGTTGTTAGGTTTAGCGAAACAATTCTCGCAACACATGTTTCAAATCACGAATTCAGGTGGTCCGACGAGATGTGTGTCTGGTTGTGAGCGCTTTCGAGTTGGAGCACAACCAACCTCTCAGTCGTCTGCTATATGAGCCCCATTCTGCGAATTGTGGACTCACCGTCAATGAATTGGAGGAATGCAGTAGTTTGTTTCAGTGTAATAGGCCAACCGTTGACATTAAACAGTGTGTAGCAGATAGTTACGGAAGTTTATCACAACTGCTGACGTTGGAAGCATCCGCCGCAAGTGAAAGCCTGCAATGTCAAGTGAGTTTGTTATGTAATGTTGGTCACAGAACGTTAGAGAGTCTTGATGAGGTGCTATCAGTAATTAGTACAATCGGTGTGGTGAGCACTATGAGAGATAGAAACAACAGATATACGTATATCTGCTTCGCCCAGCGAACGCAGATTGAACTAATCTGACGTTTCCCACTTGTGGTGAATGTGGATGCCACACACTGGATAGATAACCACTGGTTTGTCATTGTATACTTGATCATACTTTGGAAGTTGGAAGTTATATCAGTTTCTCGTGACAGATGGTATGGGACACGACCGACCCGTGATGTACGGGTATGTTCGTAGTGAAAAGTATGCTTCACTCCGTAGACTTTTCGAAATTTTTCGGGAAATGATGGGCGATCACATAGCGGTGAAAACATTTGTTATGGATAGGATGGCTGCGCAAATGAAGGCAGCCCATGTGGTGTTCGGCTGCGACATCCTATTGTGTGACTTTCATGTACGTGATGTCGTACTTGAGCATGTAATTGGGCAAAATTCGTCCGTCATATTTTTGGAAAGACAAACTCTTTTCGTAGTCGTTTCCTTTTCCACCGAATGGCTACGGCGGACAATGAGGGAGAGTAAGTTGCACTGTTGCACTGTTTACCGTGAGTTGAAACGTAATTTGTTTATCATCGACCGAACGGCTAGGAGTTTTCTGAATTATTTGTTGTGCAATTGGCTGCACATCAAACCGAAGTGAGCCATGCATGCGCAAAACGGTATTGTCTACTTTGGCAATCGCACGAAAACTAGACTGGGGAACGCAAACGGACGGCTGAAGAGAACGACGTATCCAAGAGACTTCGTAGCCTTCGCCATTCAGAAATTATGAATTCACAGTGAGTGGTTGCTGCGAGAGTACGAAATAAAAACGACCTATGGGTGCGATCGTCGTGAGGTTGTAGATGTAGACGGATACGTGGAGAACATTCTTCACAGAATGACCACGTTCGCAAGTCGTCTTGTCCTAAACATCTGAAAAGACGGACTCCACGACTCCCTTTCGAAACAATATCTGAGTGCAAGATAAGCGGTTCTCTAATAATTACCTTGAAGATTGCAGTTCTGTGTGAAACAGGATGGTGACGCTTTCGTCGTGGATAGCGTTGAGGGCGTATGTGAATGTACATTTTACCGTACAATGTGGCTGCCCTGCATACACATTCTGTTTCGGAAACATTTTTATCCCTACGGTGAGGCCTTTTGCAGTTTTCATTTCCATTTACAAAGGTCACGTCCTCATTCATGAGCGGTGGCTGACAGAGTATAACTTGCCAGTTCGACGGTTGGTAGGCCCACAGCTTCCGCCGTTTGCTGCAGCCAACTCCAACCGTCACTATAGAGCCCTTCATCATGTAGTTCAACAACTGCACGATTGCAACAACCGCGCGGCGGTGACTTGCTTTAACAGCATCATTGCTTTTGCTAGTAAGATAATGGAACGTGCAAAAACTGGCTTCTCTTTATGCGACTTCCCCATGGGCTCAGCCAAAAACGGTGTGCAACTGAGGTGGGTGAAGAAGCCTGAAACAAGATTGCCATGTAGGCACTGCAGTGACCCCGTACCGATGGACAGTTATTAGCGTGATGCTGATCAGCTGATATTTCACTCCAAATGTATGCAAATGGCTGACATAAACGAGTGTCCATTCTGTGTCAAACAGCTTCAACCTCAGTCGCCCGGTAAGTGCACATTTCGAATCCTTACTTTTGTCAATTCCCTCTACTTCAGCCGTTGTTCGTGATTATTGGGAGCAAGTCGCGAACACCACCCACAACGGATATCGAATTAAACGGGCCCGCTGACAGTGTACTGCTTGCACACGGGTCGAAGAAAGCACGAATCAACATCACCTTGAACGATTATCCTGTTGATATTATTGAAGAAATTAAGTTGCTCCATATATGCGCACACAGATTTCTTGTAGATACCAGATGTGATGAATGACACGATGATGAAGACTTCATCTGATACACGGTTTCAATCATCTGGGAGAACACCCATAATGCATGAAAACCTAAGGCGACACACTGTGCTGAAAAAATGGAGGTAGTATGTACATTTGTCCATAATTATCAAATACATAATTCGAGATTGTATCCCCACGTCTTCGTCCCCAGTGACTTCATTCGTTCACTTATGTGTTTGGCATAGCTGGTAAGGTAGGACTAATGGACAGAGCAGTTACAAGTATCTGAGCATGAAGTACAGTTTGGCATAGCTGGCTTATGTCAACCGGACGGAGCAGCTACCAATCTCGGCGCAAGACATGAATCGGAATAACCAACGCGTGCAATAATGTCGACGTATATTATATAATTGTCATTTTCATATGAAGCAAGGTGAACAGCAGTTTGCCGGTTATGTTTCCAGGATTTCGTTTTCGCCAACGGATCTCCTGCAGGCGTGAAGGGAACTGCAACTCGTTTGATTATGATTTTGCACGGAAGTGCTCCTTAGCAAAGGACCAAAGATTTTCCATATTTTTCGAGTGCATCATGTTGTTCTCAGGATCCACAAAATTTTTTGAATGATTAATCGGGTGAGTACACTACCCGAGGAAGGCTAATTCTTCAGCGTGTTTTCACCTCATGTTTAGAATAGGGTATTGCAGTCCTGTTCGTAATGGTGTGTGCGGTTATAGGGCTGTCGTGGTAACTGCAGCCGAAAGGCAAGTTCTTTTAAATGTTCTGCATTTTCCAGAAATATATTTCGGTCACGAGGTGTGCAAACAGAAAGACTGCCTTGGAGCCGAACATAGGAATTCGGCCGCAGATTGCGTTCACGCAAGTAGCTGCTCCGTTTAGTTCACCTAAGCTATGATCAGCGCCTAACTATGCCGAATGTATTGACCTTACTAAATGCTCCGTCCAGTTCACTTAAGTTATGATCAACGCCCAAGTGTTTAGTATGCGTTCACACTAGTAGCTGCTTCGTGCTGTTCACATTAGCAGTGATAATCGTTGATAAGAACACGGCAGAAGTCAGAATGAACGTGTATTTAGGCCGTTGGGTATAAGTACTAATGATCTCCTTTAGTTTTAGCCAAGAACGCGATAACATACTGGCAGCCGTCAGTGGGTTCTGCAGCCGGCGAAAGCATAGACCAACAGTCATCGGAGTCATAAGCGTACATGATACGAACATAGAAGGGTTGTGACTGAAATGATAGAAGTGGGAATCAATGTTTTCGTCGAACCAGTAACGGGCATCAAAGTTGGTCATCACCTCTCAGAAAAGTGAGCATTGACCCACGTACACACAGCAAGCTACATTCAAGCATAGTCAGTAAGCAATAAACAAAAAAATACGCACGTTGTTAATGATGGAGTGGGACGTGTTACTCATGTTTACACCATACCGTAGGTAGAAACAGCCAGGTGAGAACGTAGTTACTTTTCTACCGGAAGTGGTATAAGTCAACCAGGCTGAACATATAATTCAGGTGAATAATTAACAAACGACCGTGGTGGCATAACTTAAATTAGGAATTACTGTGCTATTTCGTGCACAATGCAATGCAAACGCAACGCAGTCGAAAATCACAAAATCAACTATATCTCCAAAACCACGCGAAATTGAGCGTTTCTACCGTTCCGGAATATGTATTCCACCTCGAAAATTCCGATGGACGCATTTTCAGAAAGTACAGTCTATTACGAAAACCAGTGTGATGGTTTAATTGAAGAAAAAAATGGCGACACATTTTTCTCAACATAAGTGCGAATATGGACAATTTTGAGGCGTAACTGATTCTTCTCATTGCAACTCAACTATTATACTCGGTGAAATCTATATACTTGTCCCGCAATATGCATTTTAATATTTTATGAAAAATTTTTAAAACTTTCTTTTCGCACCTAAGTGGCCGTGTTCAACTCGCTTCGGCCTTGAGGCACAATGCCGTCGAACTACACAAATGCCGCTATGAGTGTCGTAATCGTTCCGACTGAGAGTGATCTTCAATATCATTCTTTCTGCATGTCACCTGGTCTTTATTCCAGCGTACCCCCTAATTTAATGTAAAGGTTAACGACAGTGGTGCCAATGAATGGTTAAGCATGGCGAATATAACTGATAAAACACGACTTACTTGTCCAGTTTTAGTGCATTGTCCTACGTTGAAGTAGGTTTATAAACCTACCTCATGTTTGAATTTTTATAAAAAAAAAGCTTAGTATTCATGTTTCAACAACACTTCGGTCGCCGAAATTATGATCACGCTTTCCTGCTCAATTACGTCATAATTTAAACAAAAGCAAGTGGTCCCACATCTGCGCCGTAGATTTTCATTATATTCTACCTTCATTTATCCGAAATAACATAGAATGCGACTCTGCGTTATTTTTTCCATTAGCCCCTACGCCACTGAACTACCGCAAAGTTCTTGCTTACGTCTTCGGAAGATTGAAACGAAGAAACCTCGGAGAAACAGATTTGTAAGAGTTTGAGAACTGCAAGGTGCCACAAGTATTTAGTAACTTCTGTGGCTACAAAATATATTTAAACTAAAAGATAACAGAGATATTCACGGTCTACCGATTACACGTAGCGGTTAGCGTGATCCAACAAACCCCTTCCGAGGCAACACAGTCAGGCACTCCTCATCTCCATGACACCAACAGCACCGTTATCTGGACTTTTGGCTAACGTTTGCTAACATTAAACTTAAGTCACCGACGAAACTTTCGTTGAATTTTCGTTGTCGCTGCTGTTCCGTTTGCCATTATCAGTATCGATTTCTTCTAGCATTTTGACCTTTTAGTCGATACGCAACGCCGGAAACTAATAGATGCCGTTACACACCTGAGCATTAACGGTAATCGCACGACCACCGCAGCTATCAGTCCTGTTTACGCGACACCGACTGATCCATCATCTTTTGCGGAACATTTTTAACAGTCCCACCAACTAGTTCAGGCATCAAACGTCGTGCCCGCTGTGGCTGCGAACGTCACACACCACATAAGAACCAAAGGCCCGACTGTATC
>JTDE01001149.1:130214-147934 GCA_014338405.1 Paragonimus skrjabini miyazakii
CTGGATCTGCAAAAAACCCGTGAAACCCGTGAACTGACTTTGGCGGTGATTATAAAGCTTGCGTTACATGTTTACATTGTCATATGCACGTTGTTGGGGACGCGTTACATGGTTCCTCGGGTGATGGACCAGTATCTTCAAGTGAGGTCAACACTTCCTGAACTACGTTTTTACAATCTCAGATAGAATTGCATGGTACTGTAACGAAATCTTAAAACGCACAGACGGATCTGGACGTAAGTTTGTCGCGCTAGGTTTATATTTGTTTAGCGATTTCCACGATCGAATTTAACAGGGATGGCAGCCATTTCGCTTATGGAAACGCTGATGGAATCGTCAGTGTTGTTGAAATGGGCTTGGCGGTGAGTTTGATGTATGCAGACATACATTATATATATATTTATATTACTGGTTAGGAGGAATCAGAAATCACACACGCGAAGCACACTTGTTCAAAGCCTTACCAGTCGTTCCTCAGTCATCAGTCAGAGTTCGACGTTTTAAAATCCCAGGTTATTGAAGAAAAGATTACTATAATACGGTGGCTGTCTAGATCTGCTCAATCTCACTTCCTCTTGTCTTGTAACGGTGAGTGTTTCTTCCAGTTGTAATTTCATATATATATCTTAAACACGGTTGCTGTCGTTGTAACTGTTACATTACCAGCGTGTTTATTGCAGAAGTAAATGTGATGCAACCGGTCAACGCTTGTATTGTTGAGGGTTTCCGTCTTGTGTGGCCTCTTATGTGAACGGTATCCAAAATTTTCAATTGGTCTTCCGCCCGCACTCAGCTCCGTGCTCAATAATAGCCAGTCAGAATATTATGAATTTTTACTGCCGACCTAGGAGGCAAAATGAGTGTCCTCCAGGTTTAGCAGTTAACTGATAAATCAAACAGAAATAACGCATTTTATTCCACTAACTTTCGTGCCTTTGTAATGGAAATGTGGGGTGGTAAACGACTGAATTCCCAAATACGGCAGGGTATTCTTTAGTTTTATTCAACCCATGCGGCCGTTTTATATATCCTCAGGATAATGTGGTTCGCATATTCCTCAGGGACATCTGAGTAATATTACAAGTTACTGAAGCACTTGTCGTTTTCAAGCGGCCTGCTTTCAACAACGAATATGCGATCAAGGCCACTTCATTTCCGCATCACCCTATACTTTGAAGATGCAAAGTGACCACCGTACAGATCACCCGCTTCATTAGCCGATTAAGCCTGGTCTACATGTTTTCTGCAGAACTAATTAAGGCATTGCTGTTCGCATACTCAACGTTGGTCAGCTTATTACCTGACAGGCACTCCACTCCGAGTTCCTCAGAACCCGCAAGCGCTTCCAGAGTGTCATTTGCCACATGGCTGGAAACTAAGAATGAGGACGGACATTCATGTTGAACGTCATTTGAAGTTAGAAACTATCAAAATGGCTGTCTATGATTTCATACTCTGCACTCATACCGGGTGTACGACAACTTCAGCCAGTCTACATACTTCATTGAGACTCCTCTGCGATGGGGATATTCCAAAAGGGTATTCCGGGAGACCTAATTTAAAACAGAGCTTGAACCCAAAAATGCCGCGATTGTTTTCTGATAAAAAAAACTGTCAGTGCCTCAATATCTGTTGCGTGCTGAAAGTGCGATCGGTACATCAACGACCATGTCGGAAAATTTCTTGTTCTCCTATTTAGTTTTGTGTGCTTCAAAAGCTGTTGCATAATGAGACTCCTGGGCATTTTGGATGCAACAGAGATTTCGCTCACCTCTGTAGTTATCACGTGTTTCTGTGGTACATTTTTGAAGATGGAAACGATGATTGGCAAGCCCTAATCACTAATCTTGTCCATGTAAAATAAAATGTATTTACAGGCAGCACTATGTCATCACGTTTCCTAGAAAAAACTGAAGAAAGAAGGTCGTGACTTAAAATTTTGTTGTTTTAGTGATGTATGCTCTAAAGCTGCTCTGATAAAGGATCAGTAGAAATGTCAAATAGACACGTTGTCTCCGTCGTACACAACTGAATGAACGGGGCCTGATCAGTTGAATTATTCCTTCGTAATCAGCTCGTCCAGCAGCAGCCGTGATGATGGTCGGGTTGGTGGGTTGAATCTATCTGGAGAACTATGCTTGCTTCGATTAAATCAAATGCAGACATGGCGTACATGCCAAGGAGAAGCGGTCAGATGTAAAGTAGTTACCATCATAGGGTTGTTTGTCGCATTGCTGATTGCGTACTATCTCTTAAGTGATGAGGCACGATCTTATGAGCATACTGCAAAATTATAGTTGCATCGTCGCTATCTTCCGAACAACTAGAGGGAGGATTGAAAAAGATACCCTCAAAACAAGGACACTCCGATCGTCCAGCGGTCGATCGTGACCGCCTGCATATTGTCCAAGACGATCAAAAAGCTTGCGGTATAATTCTAAGGTTTGATGTGGCTTCAGATATTTTTACTGCTTGCAGCAGTGACCAAGATCAGACGCGAACGTCTTATTGCGCTTCTCTTCACCAAGTGTTTTAGTTACTTGGGTTTGGGTAGGGTCCCACAAGAGAACTTTTTCTCCTGTCACCTGGCAGTTCAGACTTTAGAGACAAAGACTCGGGTGGGATCTCTGAAGCTAATCTTCTTCAACGGTGAAGACTCTCAGGAAGTATCACAAGTTATCGTGCTGACAATGACATAATTCAGTCGCTACCACTCCGGACCTTCAGATGAGTTGGCTGAAAAGTTGCTTCTACGTGTACTCGCTCATATCTGGCGGTTGGTGTGTGATGTGTCTCTAAGACGCAAATCTACGGTTAAGGCACCGTTATTCACTTGTGTTCACTTCCAAATAACTGTCCACCAAAGTCCTTCAGTGACACCGAAGCTAAATCTAGTGGTCAAGCCGGAGTAAGAACTACGCTGTGATCAAAAGTGAAGCATTGTTTACCCGATTGGATCCGAGTGAACCGTCGGCTATGCACTGTCTGACGCACTATATCGCCTAAGGTCTTTCAACGCGAATCGTAAAAAGGCTGTATATTCATTGTAACGACGTACGCTTCAACGGACGTTTGTATAGATCCCATCAAGAATACATTATATGACACCCTCGTCGATCCTCCGAAGCAGATCAACACTCCGACACCATCATAATAGCCGGTGATTTGAATGTTCTGCTAGGTCCTTCTTCTTCTTCAGATAAGAAGGGGCTGAGTGGTATGCTTGGTGTCCGGGTACAACGCACTGACAGTTGTGTTAAACACCTTTGTGCGTCTGGCAGTCTCCGTATTTCCAGCACTGCATTTCAACACAGGAAGAACCATTGTGATTGTGTCGCATGTAGACCGCCTTATGCGTATCAGACGTGGACAAAAATCGACCGTATGACAACCATTTGTAAGTAACAGCATTCCAACACACACCCTTGCACTTTGAAGTAACCGCCTGGGTTTAAGGCGTGCTGTGGTTCATGCCAGTGGTGCTCTGTCTTGCTCAGGATTCATGCACTTGTAAGCTTAAGCGTAATCAGTCTCTTGGGCCAAACTTATCATCTTTTGAAAAGGTGGTGGAAATAAGTTGATATACGAATACGCAAACTTCCTTCAGACTGTTTTGGCGATCGGAGAGGTATCTCGTGATTGGTTCTTATCTACGGTTATTTCCAGGTGCATCAGTGTAGTGTGTATCTCATCCATGTCACTCACTGGCCCTAGGCTATATCGGCTTACTAAATCTAAGAACAGCCAGGTAAGTTAAGATTGGGCATGGTTCTGATGCGGTCGAGAATTTATTGGCTACATTCCTATCCTACTAGGGGTCGTAGAATACCAGCATTCATGGGCAGCCGATGATCAGAGCCTTTCTAGACCTGAAGGCTGCCTTTGTTTTGGTTTCACGTAATGGTCTGTGAAGACGTCTCCTTTGTAAAGGAGTACCCCTGATGGTGTTCACCGGAGATGAACAATTTTTCATCTCCCATCCAACTTTTTCATAGACAACATCTTGAAAAGTGCTTTTAACAAATCCAATAAACTTGTTACTGGAGTTCTTCCTGGTAATACTTTGACCAGCATGGTGTATGATGTCACTTTCTTTCTTAGCCTCTGCTGCAGGCATACAGACCATGTTGAACAGGGTAAATAACCGAAGTGACCCCTACAGAATACGCTTAGCACTTCTAAATTGCGAAGCGCTGCTTTAAGATTGGGGTACTTCCACTTTCTTTGTTGCAGACAATCCGCTTGAAACTGTAAACCGTTTCGCATGCTTAGATAGCATTGATAACACTCGTTAGTTCGTAATGTCGCCCATGTGGTGTCAGTGTGAATAACGTTACGTACTGGCTTTGCCAATCCACATCATCCGTGACGTCAAACTAACTTCTTGTCGTCGCTTAAAGGAAGGGCTTATACCGTGTATATGCTTTCTGCTTCATCTTATGGTTCGGGGACGTCGCCATCACCCGTGAGTACTGTGGCTCGGGATGTCGTTGTTTCTGACAGTGGTTCACGTAAGGGCGCTAGTATGTCAGGGAGTATTTCCGACTGACGGTATGTTTGATCGTGAAATCCCTAACCGGGTAGACGGTGTATACCGATGTTGCTCAGCGGCACGGTCAAGTCTTTTATGGTCCGTGTCTACGTCGTAATCTGGCCCTCTTGCAGTTTCCACCAACCATCAGCAGCCACACTGAACAATGCGCTTTGCGGCAGACGCTTCGTCGGCATACGGAGTAAATGATCCAATCAACGAATAGTATATTTTCACTCTTTCGGTTGCCTCACACATTTCTCAACTACGTACAGACAAACTATTGAGTTGTTCACTTAGTCAGTCTGTTTGATGTAGGCTACCTGGCGGAGACTACAGTGACCGAATAACCAGGATAAATACGCATCTTCCGCACGAATTGTTCATCCCTCTTATCCATAGGGCAAGACAGCACACACGTGCATTGTAAGCTGTGTTTGGTCAACAAACGAACATCTTTCGGATGCCACAATTAACGGAGGTTGGCGAATGCACTGCATGCTTTCGCCATCCTCGTGGACACGTTGTCACCAGTACAATAGGCAGACGAAATGGTGCTACCCAGGTAGGTGAAGCAGTCGACAGTCCCCAGTGGCGTGTCAGCAATAACAAAAGAGGAGTCGGTGCCAGCTTAATCTTGTAACAACACTTTATCTTTTAAATATGCAAAATACTTGTCATACAGACTAGCCATATCATTTACGTGATTCTGTATGGTCTGCATGTTCTCTGCGAAGAACTAAGTAAAACATTATCGTCCGCTTATTCAGTACCTGTCAGCTTACTACCTGGTAGAAGCTTTACTCTAAGATCCCTGGAACTTCGAGTACTCTTTTCGACACTCAAAATAGCTGTCCATAACGAGGTACACTGCACTTGGAACGGACATACAATGACTAATGAATTGGTATACTTCATTGAGACTTTTCTGCAATGGAGACAGTTCCAAAAAGCATGTCGGGCAACCGAGTCAAGCGCACATCTAAAAATATCACGTCCGTTGACTGAGAACAGGTGTGCCAATGCTCCGATCTCTATCGTGTGATAAGGTCATGATCGTAAACGTGGCCTGTTCGCGACGTAAATATCAGCAGGCTTGTATTTGACTACCGTTGTCTTCGCCAGTTGGACCACCTTAAGTGGAATAAAGGTGTAAGTAACGCGATTGTTCACCAGCACATACTTCGGAACACGCGGGGGTACTCTACCAACTGGCCAACTAATTAGCAAGCACGATCTGCGATGATTGGGTCTCGTACATCATATGCCAGCCGGGTGTTTGCCACGTCTTGCATTATCCACTGAGACTAACAACAGTTGGGGAAAATCGTGTGGTGGCCAAACAACGATGTGACCACTAAATAGGAAGACCTTGACTATCTCTGTGAGTGAACCTGGAAAGGTGTCGTCTACCTTGCTGAGTGCTCATTATCTCACTGGTTAGAAGCGTTGTCTGAGACGGCCACGTGCCTTAGTTACTGACATGCCTGCATCCACAACATTTATAGTTTTTACCTAGCTTTGTTTTTATCCATCCTATCCTCTTCGTTAATTTTTTATAGAACACTTCACGCCACTATTGTGGTGAGCTTCGGCTCGAGCCACACTACCTTCTGGTCAGGTTCATGACTGCTATGTACGAGTGAATGAATGTGTAGGTCACCGTGACAAGCCGTCAACTTCATTTATTTAAGCAGGTAAATGCCGCCCGCCCTATTTGGGCACCTCGTACTCACTCGGATCGCTAGCTAGAAACGCCGTCCGAGGTTTTTAACTTATCGCAGTCGGTGTGCCTCTGTCCAGAACATTTCTACGTGGCCTTTTATCTTTTTTTAAATGTACTTTCCTTCTAATGTATTCAGTATCAGTTTTACGGTGAGCAGCACCCTGTGGTCAGGCCCATGCAGTTAAGACTATAAATGATTAACATCTGGCGGACGACTACCGTAACCAGTAGTAACAGAAAATACCACCCGGCTACTCTGACAGAATACCGTTTCTTTCACTCCACTTCGCCCGGCCTAGGAAACCTCACGGTCCCTACGCATACTCCTTGTGTGTTTGCGTTTCAGTTTGCAGTCCATGTCGTATTCGCTGTCAGAAAATAGGTCGGTGTTTGTTTATTGGCTCCGTCGAACAGGTTGAAATCCATTTATGCTATATGTGTACTGCAACCTTGAAACAAACCTCTCCACAGACGACTGGCGTAGCTGTTGAACTCTGTGCCCAATGATCATTTGGATTGTATTGCCTTTGTGACCTGGACAGTTTATTTATCAATTTAGTTTGAGGAGCCTGACATACACCCTCATTATTCAGTTTTCGAGTGAACACTGTTAGCGATCAGATGATCTGTAAGCAAACGATAAAGCAAGGCAGGCGTGAACGACAACGCGGTGTGAATCAAGGTAGTTGCTTCAAAGTGAATTGCCCAAGATAGTCTCCACGCGACGAATGGCCATCTTTTGTACGAAATTACATAACCCTGTATCTACGGAGTCCACAAGATGCTCTTAATTCTAACAACCTTTCGTCATTATCAGTAGTCACAGGCAATGAAAACGTTGACCGCCCCACTGAACAGGGTTTGATGGGTATCGTCATTCATGTTGAAGTTTGTGATCGTATGTACCATTAGTTGGACACGCTCCCGGGCGTGGCGATGCATCGCAACCAATGGTGAATCTGTATCCTTGATGCTGTTGATTCTTCTTTTTGAGTCTCCATTTTTTCAAGCTGAACATCTTCCACATTTGTTCTCAGTTTTCGCATCCAGGTGGGCTTTCCAACCATCCCCTTTCGAAACGAAGCACCAGACCCTAGTTTCGATGTTGTGGTGCTTGTCAGTGGTACATATCCTCATCACGACCAGGATTTAAACTTTGTTCACACCTTCACGAGACAACCATTTTGCTCGCTGCACCAGTGACCCCACGTTGGATATGACCGTCCGACTGCTTCCGCGTATGAGTTATGATATGCCTGCCAGACAGTCTTGATGGGAGACAGTTTCTACCTTTTAACTTCAATAGGTATTCCGGTCGAAATCTCGGATTTCACTAAATCCGCTGCGTGATATTCTAGATTACTAATCGGTTGTCAAGGGTTTGATTAATCTTCTGTTGGGCATCGCTCACGTTTGACGATAGACGTTGCATTACTTACAAGTAGGTGTGACCGGGCGGTTGCATAGTATAATTCGGTCGTGTCTGGTGCGAGGTCAATGGCGCTCCGCTCGACGCGTCTCTCCCTAAAGCAGAACCGGAGCTCAAATCCCGATCATGACAGTTATAGGCACTACTGGCGAGTTCTACCAAGAGCCAAACTCGAATCTAGTACTTATTTTCTTAGCAGGCTGGCTGAAGAAAATTCCGATGCGAAAGGTGTGATAAAATGTGAATGACGTTGACGGTTCTGAATACTGACCACTAGTTTCTATTGTCTTCGGTTATTTCATCTTCGTACACTCGTACCTCATTAATTTCATTTCGTGGACTGCTGTCAGGTTCGATGGCAGCCTGAACCACACTACCCACGGCTACAGATGGAAGTTGACAATGTATGCATTATGATACATCGGTTGGACTAGTGAGGAATAAATGAGTGGTCTTTCCGGATCTCGCCAACTGTAAATGAGCGTCTAACAAAACCAGTAGTCTTCGGAAATTGCACCTAACCACTTCAGGAAAATAGGCCCGTCCCACACTTCGTCATTGTTCTGTTAAGTTTTCCTCATGGGTTTGAGAGATTTGCGCCCTATAACTCAACATTCATATTCATACACTTATCGTGTTGAGCTGCCCGTGTGCTTCTGACTGCATAATTTGTCGAAAAACCACCTGTGAAAGGCGGATGTTCTGTAATTTTTGTTGCTATTACTGAAAAGATACCAGTTACCATTGAAAAGAGATCGCAATGTGTAAACAGGTTCAGCCTGTTGATCTGCAGCGTTTACTTACCAACTGCTTTATGTGGTTTGCTTTGGTGTGGCTTTTTAGTTGTGTGATGAATCGCTGGTCGGAGATGTACACTGATTAACCTATCATTCATTGTTTACAGTACAATTGATTGAGATACTCTGGCTTCGAATGACGGTCATACTATTAATTTACTACGAAACTAATCTCAGATTGTTCTTGGAAGAAAAACATCTGTTCATTGATCTAGTATATCAGGGTGAAAACTTGTCTCCTGGAGGTGTATGCTGGTTTGTTATGAGCTGTTTGTGCATCCCCAAAGTTCCATCGAGTGCGAGACCCTTATATTCCGCTAGGAAATATTTTACGATTATTACAAAGGGAGCCATCTGTCGCGATAACTCGCCACCAGAGATCAGGTGAAATGTTTTCTCTACCAGGGTGGCATACGCCACCTTGTCATAAACTACGCGTTTTTCCTTAAATGAAGTCATATGACTAAACAGAATCTGACTACCGTGGTTTTCTTATAGCTGCTTGTTTCCTTTGCTAACCTGTTTGTTTATCAGCTACTCTAACTATGATATTGGTTTCTAATTTTCAACGCTTCCGATGGCTTTGAGCCGGCTGCTTCAGCTACTTCACTCGTGCAGAGTATGCACGACTATTCAGTGTGTTTTCGTTTGGCGAAAGTATAGTTACTCATTGGAAGTTTTTTTGTGGGTTGATAATTCGTAGTGCATCTCGTTTTATGCTTCTCTTTTTATCTGTAGTGTTCACGACCCGGGCAGCATAGTCTTCGATTTCTTCAGACGTCTTCAGATTTACGTACTCTTAAGAGTGTACGCAACATTTAAGCCCTACCTCACTCAAAATCTATCAGTCGTGTTCCTATGGTTACTCACAGGGCCCGAAAAATGACTAGTTGATCGATTTTTGGAACATTGTGAATGCTACTCACTGGATTGTCGTCACTTCGATCGTCGATCATGATGAGCACTTCACCTTGGATGCAACTTAGCTTTTAAATCATGTCACACTTCGGGTCCAAACTTGAAGAGGACCTGCCGCACTAAATAGCTTTATGGTTGTGGAACGACTTTTTTTGACGGCTCTTATTGCGTGATATAATAAATCACTTTGTAATAAAGTTTTCTCCGTACTAAAATTCATTGCCGTTTACTCTATTACACAAAAAGTGGATGGATGTACCTGAACTTGTCGACATTTTGCTAACTAACAAAATGATCTTATTACTGTGGAACAGTATACAGTGTTCATTGCGTTTTCAATCGGTTGCAACTTTGTTCCGTATATATCGGATGTTCTGGAGTCTACTTGCTTCGTTTATCTTGATATCTACCCGTTGGAGGCTTGTTATTGTTCACCGCACCTTTACATTAGGTAACTTTTTACGAAAGGTCACCCGGTTGGTCCTGGGCTCCGTGTTCACGCGCATTGTACGTCAACTCAGCATATCACGCTTGTAGATCAGATCCCCGGATTTGTGGCTGGGAAAACATTCTCTACACTAACTGGGCGTTTCACCGCGCATATCGTTGGTTAAAGTTTTGCTCCACACGACATCCCGTGAGGTTGTTAACAACGTTGTGAACGTGGGTCCACTCAACAGAAGTAACAGTGCTATATAGAGCGACTGTAGTAAGCCTTTGACTAAAGACGCTGTTTGAATTGTGTGCGATCTCGTGATAGCATCAGTGAGTAGCCGTACCGTTTAAAATGGAACGTTTAATCATTGCACACCCAACCGTTTTTATTTCGTGCATCCACTTTTTTTCCGCAGAGCGAACAATCAAACTATGGCGGTTGTCCGATGTCCCTATTCAGAATTTCTCCAACATGAATTTCTCCACCGAACGTGGTTCCCGTCGCAAGTTGATTATTCGTACGCCTGAAGATATTCGAGTGCCTGTGTGCTCCACGGATTCTAGCTCCTTTGTTGTGCGCGTTTGGAACAAGCGGGAGTTTGACCGTGCTCACAGCTTTTGTATCACTGGATTGTCCCCCTCGGTTGATCGGGAAACCTTTTTTTCCACCGATGCTTTACGTATTAACTTGTGGCACTTGGAAGTTACGAGTGAAGTGTTCAGTATCCTTTTACATAGAAGCTTGTGGCTTTCTTAATGGTTAGATAGTTTTTTTCTGCTTAATCTGTCTGTGTGGTGTCCAGAACTTCTCAGTATGTCTTCACACCTAGTAGCATCTTACTTTATGGATCGGTTGTCAAATCGACAATTACTTGCTTTTATTTAGATGGAGTTACTGTTGACTGAAGATTGATTGACTTTTTACACTTGTCGCTTTCGCTTTTTACGTGCATGATCAGACTGTTCACGTCCCTTTCAAATATTGGCGATCGATGAATTTTCGTCGTCCCCTGCCAATTGGAGTTTCTCAGCAGACTGCTTAAGTCCAGCACAACTATTGTTATGATTGTTCGCAAATCAGGTTGCATCATCAGCACGTTCAGGTTTGTTTGGTAGTGTTTACAACTTCCGAACAAGCATAATCGCTTTTTCTACTAACGACTATATATTAGGCATTATGGACCGTCCCTTGGACACAGTCGACGATCGAACCCACTTAATAACTGGCTTCGATTGTAGCCACGTCAGTCCGTCGACCTTTGCCTATTGTACCAACCGGGGTTCCGTTCGTGTGCATGATATGCGCCAAAGCGTCAACTGTGATCATCCTTCCATTGGTAAGTCTGTTCTTCCCTTGACCTTATATCTACCCCTTTCTGCAATGTGCAGTTTTACCCGGACTCAACTAGCATGTGTCTTTTCCATACGATCCATCAAGCACCAGTTTAGTTTATCAATTTGTGTATGCCAGCCGCGGTTATGTACGGGTTATACCTTACTCCACGCTACCTTCGAGTAATTTCATTTTCGCCGTAAAAGTCGTTACGTGTCTTGCTTTTCATTGAGAGGTCAGCGACTGGGTTAGAAAATAGATGGAGAGTTCATTGGTTTTGGCGTAGTTGGGGAGGTTTTCAATATTCGTTTTCACAATCAGCTCTGTCTGCAATCAGAGGACTCCATTGGGTAGCCATGTCGTAGTTATTCTCTAAATGTTGCTGGAAGAATATCAAAGAAGACAGAGGTTACTACTTCATTTCCCACCTCCGATTTGATCGTAGGCTGTCTCTAGTATTCTGGTTACGGCTAGAATAGTTCGATCGTTGTTACTTGGTACCAGATGAAAACGCCTATTTTGTAAAAACTCACAGCCACCATGTAAACCTTTGTCAAACTCGGGTCGTATGCAAGCGTTAGTGTTTTTAGTCAGATCGCGTTTTTCATTTGCTTGTTCTACACACAGTTTATTAGCATCGAAGTGGTGGGACCAATTTTACTGTGCTTTTTTAGTTTTTCCGATATTTTATATCCAAAGTTGGTTTACAGTTCTTACCTGTGTTTACGTAACCATTTATCAGAAACATATGTCATGTGACGACTGGGCGCGTAGTCTTTTAGCGATTCTTGCTTGATTAGTTAGTAGGGTTGACCGCTTCGTTTGTGCGGTTATGGTTTAACTTATCAGGGTTAAAATCTCGGCCACCTCTCTTCGTTTGATCTACTCGGTTAGATCAATTTCATTTAGCTCACAACCGCATATTCTTTGTTAAGCGGTGTGGATCTGTGTGATTCCACTTCTACTTGAAGCGTCTATCTTGGTTACAACCGGCATCTGCAAATGGAGTTGTCTGTGTGTATTCAGTACAAAGGATAGATCACGCGGGTTTATTACTGCATTTTAGTCGACCTGGCAATTTTTGTCAGCTTATCACACTCCGAAGAATCGGATAACCCTGATTAGCAGTCCTGTGCAGTGGATCAACCGGATGCACATATCGACGCTGTGGACATGGAATATTCTGACCTTTGCGGACAAGCACCGGGACCATGAGGTCGATTGTCGATAACACCATTATCACTCCGGTCAAAGTTGTATGTGAAACACTTTGTACCCCTTAAAACATTTTATAAAGAACAGATTTTACGAAATGGGTTTGTCTCTAGCATTAACATGCAATGTCTGCTTGTTTAGTTTCACAGTTAGCTGTTATTGTGTACAGAATTGTGGCGGCGGTTGGTAGCTAGCAATGCTTCCATCAACAGAATTTGCCGATAATTTCTACCATGTCTAATCATATTGAACGCTAAATTTATATCCACGGAGTGACCAGTTTCTAACCCGTTACATATCCGATGAAGGAGCTTCGTGAGAATGTTAATCGGTTTACATGATTGGCCGAATTACTATTCTCTCGCCATTTTTGAATACACCTATTTATTTAACTGTGTATGTTTACTCGCGGCAGCAGGTAAAACTATGTGTCACGTTTGCGTCATACAAAGTTTTGTCAGCAATCGATGTGTGATCGAGCACCTTAGCACATCCCCAACCTGAATTGGACAAAAGTTACTTTTAAGAAATTGAACGGATTCACAAGTGAACGGAGTAAAAGAGGTCCCACTATTTCAGATACTTGTAAATTTTGCGAAACGAAGGATGTACAGAATCAACAGCATCTGATCGAATAGTAATAGCAAACTCTCTCGAACGTCCGAAAAAAAACCATTCAGTACAAATATCGACATTATTTGTGTCAGCAACCACTGTTTGTCCGAGCTCCTTAGAATGTCTCAATCGAGTAAGCCAGGTTTAATTGCTCTGCCTTACGTGTCAGTCCGTTCACTTTCTGAAGGCCAATTTCTATCGAATTCTCGTTGGTGATGCGTTAAGATGCTTAGTCAGCCAGTAGTTGCTTACACACATCACATGATGTCATCGATTGTCAGTTCTATAATTCCGGTACTCACGTAGAGATTTCATTCATGGGCCTATTGGTATCAATATTCGATGCCCACTGTGTCTTTCTGCCCCGCTGACTGATCCACTGCACAACACCGTTACTAAGGGATATTCGCCTACCCGAGATACGATAGGTTGGTAATAATCGCCCGATAAAGTGGAGTGCAGTTTACCCGCCCGATTCGATACTTGTCCTGAATATACCCGGACAGCCCCATTTATGGGCATCGGTTGTGACCAGGATAGAAACTTTCAGTACCATTGATATGTAATTGTTGTCGATTTCAAGCTTGTCCTTTCACTATGGCATTTGTTTCCGTTCGACCAGTTAGATCGTATGTGGTTCGATTACTGAAGTTTCTGAACTCTAATTGACAGCGTAAGAGATTCTCAAGAGTAATCTGTCATGCTTTGGAGCTCCAATGTAATTCAAGCTGTGCTACCTCCTACTCGCAAGCAATTTATTCATACTGATCATGTTTCTAGTCTTGCATTGCTGGGTTTGTTATCTGTCTCATTTCTTGTTACTGTCTGATGTTATCTGATGTGAGCTATATCAAGTGAGCATTATTGTTATGCTGTACCACCATGTTGTGTCGTTTGTTGTCTTGTCCACTTTTATACTCCTGGCCTGAAACACCCAAGTTTTTGCGAGGGATAATATTGTTGTTTATTCCCGTGTTTGCTCGGTCTTTGATACTAATTTGTCAGTGGTACGGATATAATATTAAATGCGCCTGCTTTTACTAGTCTCTGAAATTGTTGGTTTCACTTTGTTGCGATTCCTAACGTTTAAAAATCTGAAAAGTCTAGAGAAATTCCCTCATCTTTTTTGTAACTTCGTCATAGCCTCTGTCAATCTCATTGCATTTTCTGAGGCGGAAAGCCCAGATATCAAAATATTTGTTGGAGCATCGTCTTTCGACCTTGCCAATTTCGGCTTAATCAACTTGCAAGTTCGATTGTTTTATTACAGGCCGTTCTACGGCGAAACTTCTTTTTGTTTTCGAACGGTGATAGACATTACTCTGTCCAAAGTTAGATAAATAAAGCATACGCCTGACGAAAGTGGTTTCAGAATCGGACAAGAAATTAATTGTGAGTTTCGACCAGTGCGCGGTCATTTTGTCAGGTGCAGGAATCAGTGACGTAACTCCGTTTTTGGACGATCCCCTGTCTGCTCAAAAATAACACAACAAGTGCACAATTCAGTAGGTCAAGCAGATGCTACAACTTGACCTCCCCCCGGGCCCACCCTAGCGTCAGTTTCTTTTCGAAGGACAAAATTACAATGATCACTCTTCTGACTGATCATCAGTTCTTGGCTTTCTTCGAGGCGACTTTGTAACTTTTTATCTTTCCGAGTTCTGGAACCTGAGTACGAAATCACATAATACAGTCAGATCTTCCCGTCGGTGGCAAGCCGGGAGAACTTGTCGAAGGTCAGGAAGAATTTTCGGACAAACTCGACGCGACACCGTTGTTTACCTGTTGTTGTAAACCCTTGAAAAGATAAGCTGGTTCGTCCTCGATATAATAGTGCACTTGACAAACATTGGATTCTCCTCCTGGTAATAATTAACACCGATGTCTTGGTACCAAAAGTACTGCGACTGTCCTTGCTTTTACTCCCAAGACAAGCCAAAAGACGCGTGCAAAAAGCCCTGCCCCGCCCCAAAAACATGTGCGACAAGGCGAAAAATACAAGGTATTTATATGGTGCATAGTGACCTGAAAACATTCTCGAATCAGAAAATCGAAGGACAGTTACAGAAAAAATAGTTAGGGTCACTAAGCCACCAATGAGCCTGGCGGAATAAAGGTCGGAAAAGTAAAAAACTAACCAAGGTTGCCTCTCGATCGTTCTGGGCTGTTCCGCTCATTTTGACTGGATTAATAGTTTTTATGGAGCACGGGGGCGGTTTTGGGCGGAAAAAATTGGACCCCCTAACACGTGTCGAGCAGTTCTCTTACTGAACATAATTTTTTCATAGGCTGGCGCATTCAATCCCTATGGTTAGTGGAACTGGCGATAAGCAACTTCCAAGTAGTTGTCAGCTTCGACGGCGATCATAAGTTGGTGTCTAATGACAATCGCAGGACGTCCATGACATTGATATTTCTCATCTTAAACTTCAGAAACCACCGCAAAAATCACCTGTTCAGTAGTTTGATCGACGATTATTTTTCAACTGTTCAAGGTACTTGAAAGCAGTCTGACTGTAATAGAACTTATGCATACGAATGCACTGCAATCCAACCGTTTCATAGACCACACGTTGACCCGCCTCGTGTTCAGTCTGGCTTTTTTCTTTGTCTTCATTCTAACGGAGGCAGACGTTTCCCTTTTTTAAACCATCTAATAGTGGTTTAAAACGTTCGGTTCCAATACCAACGAGCTAGTTTTTACGCACAACCGTCAGAATATAGTGTCACCTGACTTACCTGATTCTGCATGCCCAGTTGGCTGCGTGAACGTTTTTGCTTCATGCAGATGTACTTAAGTGACCCTTAGAATTGCATCATGCTACACACTTTGTGTGAATCTTGGTAATCGCTCGAATTTGTTATCGACTTAAGCAATACGTTCACGTGACCTTGTACTCAAACGAATGAGCACCCTCTAGCTCGCATTCGGTTTGCAAGACCAGCGTGAACGCTATGTCACTTTGACGGGTTTCTGTGCGTATAATTTAGGTATGTGATCAATGAGCGGTCTGGCTTCGATTGAATTCAGCCTCTCTCTGATCGCCTACACGCTGTTGATATTGGGATTATAGCAACGTTGTTGCACACTTTGATCTAGGATTGGTTGGTCATTATCGGCATACTTTTTTTCATTAAGGCCCTTTGGCATATGGCTTAGGAAATGATCTTCGGTTTTTTATTTGGCCTGGTTAGCGTGTCATAAGGCTGTCTCCTTCCTGATTTATCTTGTATAGGTTGCCGTGCCTCTCAGTTTGCTTACTCAGCTACGGGGTCCACTGCTCACCTTTTTGTTGGTGTGTTGATTACTTCTACTGACAAAAATCCTCCTCCCAGATTTGCCTAGATTTTATTCATGTCGATATTTCACACTATTTCCTCGGTCTTAGCACGCGTGTCGGATCGGCAAAGCTTGTTTAACACGAATGAAGTTTGTGTTGCTCGTTTAGCATATGATTCTCATGCACACTGCTGCGAATTGAACTTAGGTTATAATGCAGCCAGTATGCAAACATTGGTTACCGACACCCTTCTCACGGCTTTTATTTCTATGCATCACCCCTAATAGAACTCCCTTTTGTTAACACAGCCGTCTGTCCGAAATCTATTTCAGTCTTCAACAGTCTCCCTCCCGATGAATCCAATATTTTGGCTCTGTTTGTCAACTCAATGTCCGATGTTAAAATGGGCAATATCAGTGACCGATACCTGTTCACGCGCGATTATATGACCGTCAAAGGTTGGTTTCTACGTTTGCACGTTCTACTCATTTTCCATATTTTCTGTTAAAGCATTTGTTTTATGCTACGCGGTGCGCGATCGGTTACTCCTAATTTATCAGGTATGTGTGAGCTTGGTCATGTAATGGCGCCTCTTTTCCCGAACGCCATGGAAACTTGATTCTCCTCTCATTTTATTCTTGCGTTTTATACAAATCGACTTCCTCATACACTGTGTTAGCGAGGCCCGGTTACTATCATCACACGGTCGCTGGTTAAATCCAGGCTGTCGCGAATCTCTTTGCTGCTTATATTTTAAAAGCTTAATGGTATACAGTTTGTATTTGACCCTGCATCTCATACAGGAGGGTGTATCTTGAGGTTTAGAAGCTATAACTTTAGTCACATTCTCTATCAAAAGTTCAATGTTTTGGTCGGGACATATCGTTTATTTTGAAGAACAGTATATGCAGCTTCGTTCAAGGGAAGAACAAACGGTGACACCAAAATTAGGCAACAGATATGTAAAAAAAAGGTGAATATGAAAACAAGCTGTCTGTCAAATGTGAGACGCTGCATAGTTGGCAACATTAAACAGTTGGCAAGTCCTCTCACAAGAATAGCAAGCTTTAATAGACCAGTCATCAAATGAAAAGTTATTTCCGCCGTATATAACAAACGGGTTTAAATTTTTTTTACAAAAAAAGTATACGAAAAATAATAAAGTAGATGAACGGTTAGTCTCACAAAATCAAAAAGCTCTTCAGAGCACAGATGTGCTATCACAGTCAAGGCTCACGCATCGGGACAGAAAAATGACCTTCATATTGAGACAACTGTCAGAGAGGTGACAACAGTTCACGCCAGGTTCCCCGCATAAATGTATCGTAGGTTTTTAGGGAACCTAAACAGTCAGTAGACATAAATCCGTGACTGCGTAGGAGGGCAGCCCCAGTCGAAGAATAGCGTTACTTGAAGAAGAAAATATAATACCGCGAAAAG
>JTDE01001149.1:148238-165751 GCA_014338405.1 Paragonimus skrjabini miyazakii
GCCACGGCAGAGAACTGAGTGATCACTTCGGCCACCTCGTGAATTTCGGACCTTAGTCCGCAACAGACTACATGTGAGCGGGACGGCACGAATGTAGATTCTGGGGAAGATGCGATCTGAGTTAAACAGCCAACGATCCGAGAGCGGAGAGTGTGGCACTTCTTGAAGACCACAGCCTTCAAGCGAATAGTAGACTTTATCCTTCCACACCATATGGGCTTCTTCCTTGTTCGTCCTCACTACACCCTGAACACGTACTGGGATGTTCACTTCTCTCAAGATAGGGCCAAACGAATTATCTTTGACCACATTCAGCAGAACTGGACATTAACTAAAGAGAAGTCTCTCCACTCGAGATTTGCGCAAGATTGGAATAGTGGTAGACAAACTTGGGATGCCCAAACCGCCTAAACGAATTGGGGTATGTATGTAGCTGATTGGTGTATCTTTAGGAAGACGAAGTCACTACCGAACAAACTGGCGAATCGTACAATCCGTAGCTTTTAGCGTGTTACGGTGGACTCGGCTCAGCGTTAATGAGTGATACATCTTCGGGATCAGATGCTGTCTCAGGAATTCAAGACGTTGGTGTGGCTTCAAGGGCGCTTTGATAGTTTCATCCAGCATCGTACGAAGTTGCAGACGGTGACTAGTGAATGCTTTACCTTTCCAGGGGGATACCTGGATAGGTCACCATGTCAGAGGCGCTTAGTGAATGGATCATGTCAGAGCCGAAGTGGATAAACTCATCGGAGATGGCAGTTACATTGTGTTTATGGTCACCGCGGATGATCATGAGTTTAGTCTTCTGTGTGTTGATCTTCAGTCCGGATAGTTCCAGGGCACTAGCGGCGGCTGCAAGCTTCTCAGAGAAACGTGTAGGATTCTCAGCTAGAAGGATCAGATCGTCGGCGTAGGCGAAACCGCTAACCGGTGTGTCGTGGAACTGGTAGCCACGCTCCGGTCGAGATAGTGCAAAAACCTCATCCATTGCCATGATAAATAAAAGCGGGGACAGTGGGTCACCCTGGCAAACACTACGCTGGGATCGGAGAACGGGGCCATTGCGCGTGGCGGTAGCAATCATGTAGGAGTCGGCAATGATAATCAAATCTTGTGAGATATAATCCAACGCTTTGGACACGTCGATTAGAGCCGCACACAGACTTGAAGATGAGATACATGAGTTCCGAAACAGCGCATGAAGCAGGGAGGTTGCCTCAAGGCAACCGTCACGGTTTAGGAATGCAAACTGAAGAGCAGGCAGTTGCAAGCGCGAATTCCAACGATCGGCCAATATCTTGTGGAAACAACGTATCAACGTTGAAGATACGGCAATAAGTCTGAGCTCGCTAGGAGATGAAGGGTTGTTCACTTTGGGTACAAGCGTGTTGCATGAGTGACATAAGTGGATTGGACAACCTTGGGTTAGCAGGTACAGGTTGAAGTATCCGGCCAAGGCATCAGCTTTCATACGTTCCAAATGTTTGGGCAACAGTTTGTCCAAACCTGGAGTGGTGTGTCCCGTGTGCTTCAAGGTGCGTGGTACTTCTCCAGTGATCGGGTCGACCAATGATCAGTACGGAGGCAGAATTGTGCGAGATGGTCGCTCGTCAACATGTGGATGAGCCGATAATACTTCGGGCCAGTATTATTTGGAATTATCTGGGAGGCCACGGTTCATCTTATAGGCAGTTCTCCAGTTGCCAGAAAAAACTGCAAACGCAGCGTCTTTCTTACGCTGGTGGTAGAGCGTTTGGATCGCTGCATAGTTAGCCTTCCGTATCTGTTTCGTGGTCAGGTGGGTTCCGACGTAAACACGACCACGTCGTCGAGTGACAAGTCGTCAGGTGTACGGAAAAGCTAACGAAGCATGCATGTTCAACAGCGATTTAGCTTGCACCACTGTAGAAATGCCTGCATAAAGACCGCGGGCAATAGCTAGTAGTTCATCGCTGTGAAGGAAAGCCTCGCAATTGGACTCCAGTTGGGTAATCACTGTTTGGATCAAACAGGTAAACCACTCAGAGTGATCAGCAGCTTGGGACCCAATATCCAATGTCGTGTTAGTCTGTGAGGCGGTGGTTGAATCGACAGCAGGGGCTGTATTCCTCTGCCAATTCAACGCATACAGACGAGTCCGAATGCTCTCCGAAGTACGACCTGGGAAATGTGACAGGAACCGATGATGAAGTTCGCGTCGAGTAGGACACGACGGAGCGAGTGCATCGGCACATCTGATAAGAGAAGCTGATTCTTGTTGAGACCAATTGGATCCGGCGGTTTTCATGGGCATGAGCTTCTTATGGTTGCGTTCGACGGGATGTGCATGTCTTCTATGTTGACTGACACCGATTTTGGTTGGAAAGCTGCGGTCACAGTTGGCACAGTCAAAGATTGTGGCAGGCTGGGTGTCCACTTCCTGCTCTGAACCATTCCTGCGTCGATACATACGAGTATGCGCCGACAAGCCAGCATTCGATTTGCAAATCTGGCCACATTCTGAACAGGTGTACTCCGCTCGCCTATCTTGTGTACTGGTGTTTGCCTGCACGGAGGTGCTGGCGATAATTTCATTGTCTTGATCGATTGTAACCAGGTCGAGTGGTTGGCCCTATCTGGAGTTGCTGAACTCTTAGCCAGTCAAGGTTTGCACCAAGACCGCCCAGTCGGCACCACGAGGAGGTGGTTCAGCGCGCCGACCATACGGGATGGTGTATCTTGAGGCTTACAAGCTAGAAGCTATAACTTTAGTCACATTCTCTATCAAAAGTTCGATGTTTTTGTTGGTACATGTTGAACGTCACTCTCAATTACCATACCTTCTCAGTGCACCGGAGTACTACTTACAGGAAATTGGGGCTGAACTTCTAAACGTGATGACTCCACCACATCCATTGGACTCATTTGCTGCACTTGATATTTGATATGCTCGGAATCAGAAACTTCAGATAGCCTCTGAAATTCTTGTTGAACTCGAAACTTCTCGTACGTAATGAGTAACGGCTCCCGGATTGGTCGTTGTAATCAATTACCGTTCATTGTCCATGTGCACCTATCTAGAGGGTGGCGTCAGTACTGTGAAATTCCGAATTTGTTGTCAGCTGATAGCATTAGAACACGTAACATCGAACTGTAATCAAATTGGTTTAATATCGAACGAAGAACCTGACGCGTAGAGGCTGGTATAACAATGTATTTGTTTGTTCAGTCTTCGTAAAGTGACGTCAGATTTGGTCGTTTTTAGATTGTTGTTTGCACCGGGACTTGAGTAGCTCGTGATTCGTGTAGGTTTTCACATTAACATTGTGACTGGAGATCGCCATCGGTTACTTCAGACAACGACTTGGTCATCATCTGTTAGCATCTTGTTGTTCCGCTGCATATAATCTCTAGGTTTAGCCCGTCTTACCGTAATCCATATCGCCCACTAGGATTTTTTTTGACGTGACAGCATTGCTGTACGAATGCGGTTGTTCGCACCTGTAATTCCCACCCTGACGTTTATTATTGCAGGCAGTTCACTTGAGACTTTGGACACTTCCACATACTTGGATAGCACTACCTCGTCAGCTTGTCATATTGCTGATAAGATATCAGCAAGTATAACGAAGGTGTGAATTGCCTTTGCCAACCTGCACCATCAATGACGTCAAAAAGACGTTCGGTTGTCGTCGTAAGGAAAAGTTTGTAGTGCTTGTATGTATTCTGCTTTGCTGTATGGTTTGGAAATGCGGCCTGTTCGCAACAGAAATATAAGAAGACTTGCTATGTTTGGCCATCGTTGTCTCCGCCAATTAGCCCACGTTAAGTGAAGAGCAATGCAGCCGTTCACCGGCGCGTATTCCGGAACGTTCGGGATGCACGATCAATTGGTCAACTGGTCATGCTGCACAACCCACAGTGGTTGAGTCGTGCACTCTGTCTGCTTGGTTTTGATAACTGATAAGTAACTTGTGTTTCGTATCACAGGTTTTTACCGGTCATTTTTCGCTCGTTGAGCCAATTCTTCTCAGTGAGGTTCCGTCAATCTGTGATCCAATCACTTTGGGCTTTTCTCATATCCTACTGCTGTGTTTAGACATTTCACTGAATCTGCAGAACACCAAGATCATCATGCATGCTTTAGCATAATTTTATTCGAGCTTTTCAGTTACATACGTGAAGTGAAGTATAAACATTTGGACGTGTGGATGCCAATGGGTAAAATTGTAAAGTGATCCATCATCATTCAGTCACGTGACCCAACAATGATGATAGATACAAATGCAGATCGAGGAAGAAGGAATGGTAAGACATTTGTAAGGTGGGAACAAAGAATACGAATAAAGAAATAGGACCAGGAGAAACAATCAAGCTATACAACGTACTACCAAGGTAGCTATAGACTTGACCATCTGTTTCTAAGCATATAACGAGGTTTCATACGGTGTGCTGCAAGTGCTTCGGATAACCCTAAAGGATGTTTGTTCATTGTCTGACAAATAACACAGAGTGCCTTAAAATGATTCACTCGGTGGCCAGGTTTTTGTAAATGCTTTGTAATTACACCCTTTTGCTGTCTTACTGTTGACACTCAGAAGCAATTTGGGGGTGGTGTATATGCGATTTGCAGTACGTTGTGTGCACAGCGAAACCATTCTACACTCGGATCTCGGAGCACCTCCTTTAAACGTTTTGCCCGTAGGTGCCTACACGTCCAGATGTTTGTACTTCGTTTCGCGTATGTAATTGAAAAGGACGATCGAAGTGATGCTCAAGAAAGCAACATACATGAAAAGCTTAACGTTGTTCAAGTTTATTCGGGAACAGGATTGCTCCAGATTTCACTAACTGTTGGACTAATCATGTCACCGACTGATATGCCTGAAATCCATCTTGTACCTTCAGGGTGTAAGGTGTTACACGATTGACGTGGCCAATTACCCTGTCTGTTTAATAGCAGGCAAACCGCTAGCGACTTAATCACCTCAGTTGTCTGGATGGTGTCACCTCATCAGCTGGTAAGCGATATGTTTGCAAGTCTGTCGTTTGTAGCTTCACAGGGATGTCAAACAGTTGGGCCTACGATGATTATGTGCGCTCAATCTTGCTCCGTAAATCACTGGCTTTGTTCATTCATATGGGAAATTCTTTCAAGCTCTCTGCATTCGACTCCCTTTTTCTCTTTAGTTCCTCTTTTTAACATTGTGTGTATGCTGCGCGTATTTAGGAAATCTGTAACTTCGCGACAGTTCACCGAGTGGGTAAAAATGCACAACCTGCACGAGTTGAGTCATGTACTCCGTACTCCACTAACTTGTCTGCCCTAGTGCCCATTGCTCAAAACAGCTGCTGACGGCTGGAAGGCTCTGCAAGGGGATCAGCCAATAGTCTTGGGCTGTAGAGGCCTTGACTGTCCTAATGAATGAGTCTGATGGGTGCCGCCTACTAAGTTGGGGAGTGCGCGGTTAGAAACGCTCACGGATATGAAAGTGTATCGCAGCTATTGACGAGCCCGCATTTGTGAGAGTGTTGTGTCTTCATGAATTTTCATGGTTTCTGCTTATTTTTTATTGTTCATTTGTATATTTGATGATATTTCATTTCGTGAACCGCTGTCAGGGTCGAATGCAACCGAGCTGTAGTACCTATAGGTACGGCTCAAAGCTAAAAACAAATGGGTTTTTATTGATTTTTTTTTGACAACCCTTTCCACACAAAATGTGCTACATTCAATGTTTGCCTCTATAAAAGAATACTAATTCGTAGTTTGATGCTCACATTTTTGCTAGACATATGTTCTTATCTTAATGTTATTCTGACAACTTCTGGTGACTCATGCTCATCGTTTATAGTTAGTGCAGTGTCCTTTACACGCCGTTCATTGCAACAGTGGCATGTTATGATATTTGATCTAATCAATTGTCTTACTGCCTTCTAGTCAATCAGCAATTATCAGCCAGGCAAAATTCGTTAAGGTTCGATTTCCTGAACGTTCCGTTTTCTCACAATTAGCGTGCGTTCGATTCGAAACTACTAATTGTTCCGTAATTTACGCATTCTGATAAACCCTTCAGCCAACGGGGCTGACACTTGTCGAACTGTTTCCTTGTACTGTAAGTAGCGCCGGGTGAACTGCGCTCACGAACCATCGCTTACTTTTAGCATATGGCGTCCTTCACTCTCATTGTTTCATCATTCAGCATGGTGCCTTCAAGTTTGTCTTGTTCTCCGTTTTGTTTTTTCTTGTCAATCTCATCATATCTGTCAGACTTAGCTTTTCTATTCTACAACTTGCTCGCACATATAGTTTGGGATATGAACATGCCAACCGTCCCTGTGGAAGTTTACCCCGTCCAAACGCAACTTCAATCCCATCTGAGTGTTTTGTACGAGTCGGAATCATTATGTGATGATTTCAAGCTGTCTGTTTCTTCAGATGACAGGTTAGTCAACCGGTGGGTTGGTGGTTACCAACGGCTTTGTTTTAACCAAATGGATTTTACTGTGTTCTTGATATGATCCTGAGCGGTACTGTTGTTCTCAGAGTTTTCTAGCCGTGTGTGTGTACGTTTTTCACTTCGTTTAAGAAAATCGTATGACATGCTTGCCAACGTAGTTTTGTGTATGGTGATCAGTAAGACAATATAGACGAAATGAGCTTTCCAGCTGCTTGTCAACCGTAGTTTATTTACCTTCATTCTATGATGGCTTCTGATTCTAACTGAGAACGTTGTGAAAGCTATGTACGATGTCATTCCTCAGGTATCGTTTTGTCTTTCCATTATGAGTTACTTGTTAACCGTATACGCTAGGTAATGTCACCTTCCGGTAGTAAATCGATACCAAATTCTAAAAGTAAGCACCCAGCAATCGATTTTGCGTGTTTTTACTCGCATAGTACAAACTGACCTTCTCACCTGTGCAAATGTTTCAGTACCGTCAGCAATACCTACAAACACATGTGGCTGAGCGTTTACATATGATAGTTCAGGCGTGCCTAACGTGAGGTTCGTGGCGCAATGTTTAGCACAATTTTCTTATGAAATAGAGGCCCGAATCCAATTCCTGACTGTGACATGAACAACACTACTGACAAGCGCTAACAAGATCGAAACTTGAGTAAACAATTGTTCTGTAAAATAATAAACTGTAACTCACTAAACTCAGGGAAGGGCAGATTCGCGAAGAACGGGTAGTATTCCGCTCCGTTTTCAGGTACGTTTGTTATCTTCTTCCTCTTGAGACGGCGTTCTCAGCATTGATACCTAATGACAATAAACAACCGCTATACTTTTAGATGGAAAAGCTGCTCGTAATGGTCGTTGAGACTGTTTTGCAAAAGGTCACATAGCATTGTGTGAACCTGGCGAACACCAGTTGAGATGAGTGACTCCAGAGATGACTACTCACACACGTTCATCTCGTTTGCAGAAGGAGCATACAGTGGTCCTATTTCTCCCTTGTGCAACTTTGTCGTGGAGTTTATTTTAGATGGTGCAAATAAAGAGTCTAGTAATCTGAACATGCAGTTTATACGCGGTCTTTTCCATATGTACATAGAATTTATTCAATTTTGTGAACAACTGTTTGGTCATTCTTCTTAGTGCTAGGTTGATCGGTACGAATTATATGAACAATGTTGTCCTATTTTTGCCCCCCTGTCCACAATACACAGGCCGTAATTAAGATTAATGACTTATTGGGTCTGTATAGAATGCGTTTCGTACCCTCAATTTACTGAGCCCTTTGTTTTTTAACGGCTGTCTTTTTGAGACAATGAATTGTTTTGATCATTTGGGTATCAGTGTATCCTTAGTTTGCAATGCCGTTGAGTGGATATCAGTGAGAATGTTAGATGCACATATTTTTGCCACTCTTCATCCGTGATACTGGAAAGACTTCTGGTTATCGTTAAAAAGGGGGTATATATTTCCCGTGCGTGGTCCATTTCACATTTCAGTTCTTAAACGTGTTCTGCTCATGACAAGTGTGTAAACACATAATTACAGTGTTCGGCTATTGTTGTTTCTATTGGTTGTCTGCTATCGAGCGAACTGATCGCTTAGGCAGTACGACCGTTTGCCAGCCCGTTTTTTTAAAAATAGTATGATCCGGTTAGGCTCATAGTGGTTTATAAATGAGCGGTCTACTTCGAAACGAATCTCCGGATTACGGTTCTGTTCAAGTTGAAATTCATCACTGCTCTGTAGGCAATTGTAAGTTAACTTTCAGCTGTGATGGTTCAGTCGTACATATTGAGAAGTCGAAGCATCAGTATTGCTGTCTGTGATGATGATGATGATGATCAACCAATGCTCATCGCACAAGCGGCATAAGGTCCGGAAAGTAAAACATTCGTCGATAGCGTTACATCAGTTTTATTCATATCAGGGTGTATTTTTAGCCGATAACGACAATTCATAATGAGGTCACAAACTTAAATCTGATCGATCCGATAATGGTGAAAGAATTTGATTAGAGGAAGATGTATCTATAGAATTGCTTGTCCAATCTTGCTGCGTTTTAAAATGATGTTGGATTGGTTCGTCAGTTGGTTGTTCTTTACGGATAGATCCGGATAGCTGACGAATCATAGGTTTTCCCCACAGGCGTGTCATATCAGTCAACTTTCGATAGTGGCGTTCGAATCTAGTGCTGCTTTTCACAGTGGTCCGAATGAAAAACGCCTGTATGGATGTTGCCATCGAAAGTAGATAATATTCAACTTCTGGACTACAAGGATAACAAAAATGTTGGTTCTGCCTTTTAAACTTTCTCGTTTTCGTTGTTTTCTGTTTTGTAAAACTGTGTTAGGCGGCCTGTGATACCGACTTCCAACTTCATAGTCTCAAATTGCAACGGGGCCTGAGCCGGACGCAGATTTCGGCGTGTTATTTGTTGGCAAAAGCTATTGTGATGTGTGAACCAGTATTATTCACTGTTTTGGTTTTGTACTCCAACCAGACCAGATGTCCGTTTACTTTTTCTCTTGTTCCAACTGTCTCTCCTTACAGGTTTATTGTGTCCGGCTCGTATAATCAATTGGTCAAAGTTTTTGATCGTCAGGCACATGATAATCCTGAGTATCGATTGCTAATGCAAAGCGAAGAGGTCAGCCCGTTTGTGGACCCGTTCCGTGACCCATCAGATCTGAATACGTTCACTTCGTCGCTTCCCGACTCAACCGAATTACCTTGGCCCCGTGTTATCACCGAAGATATAAGTGCTGATAATGGCTTGGGCAGTGTTTTCGGTTCATCCTACGTGTTATCCGACTTCGGGAGAATGAGTGGTGTAGATCTGGGTCGCAAATGGTTACAAGTCAGTTGGCGACCTGGATCCTACGTGGTCGCAGTCAGTCACAGTGATGGCATACATTTACTGGAAGCCTTATTCTAACACACAAACAAATACGTCTTTCTTACTGCGTTATGAGCCACTTTGGTGTGGCCATGGTGGCACAGTGTGATCAACGTGAGATCATTCCTAGGTCTAATGAGTTGTGTTATTGTTTGCCTATGTCTGATTTGTATGATCTGTTTACTTTCGCTTCTTCTTCCGCAGTTAGCCCTACACATAGAGGACGTTATTTTCGCCGTTTTGCTGTTTAAAGGTGGAATTAAACAACCAGACTGCGTTTTTGATCACACCTTCTGCTACGGAATTATCGATCACTTGTTTCTATTTTGTGCCAAAGATTGACTTCATCTGCTCTATCATAAATTGTAACGAAGCCGAACGCTCTAGATGGTTGGTCTATTCCCGTTTACCACTGTTATTCATATTATCTCTCAGCCGATTCACTTGTTCTGCAATCCTATCCTGATATTTTTTGTACACGCGAGAATCGCTGTAACACATTTTTCTATAATCACAATGGCGCATTTTATTTTTCCACTGAAATAGAATTGTTGTTCTTTAATTTTTCTACGTTTGTTTTGTTGTTCCGGAGTAGTATTTTCTTCAGGACTGTCGGTTTCTCCCGGTCACCTTATAGTCAGCCACATGCGCTGTTTGCATTTGTACGATAAACTTCACGATGGTCTGTTTGATATTAACTCAAAAATCGATAGCACCATGTTGGGTTCGTCGTCGACAATTAGTGCATACCTCTCGAATACATTATGTGCATGAGAACTATTTTGGTAACACGTGGCTAGTATGTATGTATGTGGTTCCGTTGGCTTGTCGACAAAATACGACCCGATCGATCAAGCCATGTGGTTTTATGTGAGTAAACTGTAGATTACCTATTGGAAAGGGCTTTCTCACGCTCCCTATAGACGACGGTACTTTCATAACAGCATGCTTACCCATTAATCAAAGCCTCGTGACGCTTGGAGGAGCTGACTGTCGGAGGTAGTCAATAGGGTTGTAATGGTCGCTGATGACCGTTGCCCACCGTTGACACCACCGACGCGCTTCCTTTAAAAGCCCAGGTATAGCCAACTAAGAGAACTAGCGTTTTCCCTAATATTAACTAAACCAGACCTCTGTGTTTCATTTTAATCGTTCAAAGCCCTACTAGATACCATTGTAGGACGTTGTATGACTTGTTCCGCGTGTATATTTTGTATTAGTAGTATTTACCGGTGCTAAACGCTGTCAACCGAGATACACTTTTATTTCCTAATTGGGTTTTTATAAAATGCCACACCGAACGCTGCTTCCTGAAGCCGCAGCCGATTAGCATGAGTTCCAGAGGGTGACTTGTCATGGAAGAATAACCAGTTACCAATAAATTAACCACTGTGGTTTTGACTGGGGTTCTAGCTACTCGTACAGTTGGTGGCTGAAGATTAGGGAGTAGTGTCCATCAGTGGATCCCAGTGGCATTAATGCCACAGTTTTTTGATTGAGTTGTCTATGATTTGCAAACATCGAAACCGGACAGCGAAGGTCACGGGGTAGGTTGCAGCTTCCACCTTACCCTCACCCACAGCTGAGTTGTTTGCTTTTAAGGTTTAGGCGTCTTGATGTTGAATGCTTGATTTTAGCCAGATGGGTTTTAACAATTAGAGGTCATGCATTTGCATTCTAGTTAGGACTTGTTCTTCCTCTCGTGGTTGGGCACAAGTGAAATTTGCGAAAGTTTTGCTGTTCATTGTGATGATGGGCAGTGGCTGCACAATTTTACTTTGTAAGCTCCGACCATCAATTACATTTTGGGGATAAATTACTCAAACTTCGTCGTTAAGCTTAATAACCATAGGGGACTGAAATTCAGGGCCACAGTTTGAAGTGATCCGTTACTAAAAGGAAGCCAGATTCCAACTCAGACTGTCGTAGCCAATGGATAATCAAACTACTCTTACTGACACCTGTACTATAAGACCTACGTAGTAGTTGCAATCTTTTGATATTACCAACCGCTGTCATTCTTTCTGTACGAATGAAATCTGGCAAATTGGAACAATACCATGTTCTGAATCAAACCTAGAGGTCTCGAGTAAATTCTGTTACTATTCTTTTAGGCCACTGGACATGGAGTAAAATTTGTTCAGAATGTTATGGTATTTCTTAGTCTGTTCCTCCGATAGTGACTGGCAGTTCAAGCAGTTTAGAATCTGAGTAATCGTGTCAACCTTTTTAGCTTATGGTTTACTAAACCTGTCTGTGCATGACCACTAGAGAATCTTTAGGGTCTGCGTCAATTCAATGACACTCGCTTCCCTTCGTCTGATTGTCACTTCCAGTAATGGTGGTCTCGGTTTCGGTTGTCTGACTGGCCATCTACCATAGCGAATGTTAAACTTGGGTGCGAATCAAGTTTACTTTACTAGGTTGTTTGTAGTAACCATAAGGATCAATAATTAAGATCAGTCGGCTGTGTGGAGCAATTTGCATCTGTCTTACCATCGAATATATCTGTGGTGGTCTGACAAACATCCCTACTCTCCAGATCGCAAATCAACGAGGGTGTCCGGCCAGGATTGGTAACTCAGCACGCAAGGTGAGATATCCTGTGGTGTAGCCGCGTGCTGCATCCGTATTGGACGACGCCCTCCACACAGAATGAGCTATGTTCATCGTCAGTAACATTACGAAAGTATCCAGTGTATTCTACGAGTACTGGTTTCTTCCACCTGGTCGTGGATTCATTCAAACAAGCTTCTCTTGTCACTGCTCCCGCTTAGATTGACAGTTTTGTCCAAGTGTCCGATGAGAGTGTCATCTGCTGTCTAGTTTTCCAGTTATATTCTGCGATGCAGTTATCGCATTCATATTCAATTTTTCATTTGTTCACGCCGCTTGCCTCAAAAGTGTGCGCCGGATTGATTGTCAACTCACCGTGTTCAACTGAACGTTTTGCACAGACGCCTGCTAGAGTAATGAAACATAGAGAGTGCTAAATCCAACTGCGGTGCAAGAACAAATTGGACTGTCCTGTGGTCGACTTGCCGCGATGTAAGTTCCCTTAAACTTCTTGGTGATCCTAGATCCTGATTATCTTGCTTCGAGATTTTACGCGCTTCTCTATCGTGCAACCACGGTATGCTCCGCTTCAGCCGACTCGTTTCCTGTCTTTGGTGGCCGAAATTGTTTCTTCATTTATCGCTTTCACGTTTGAACTGTTGTTTATGTGGCGGCCCAATGCACTTGATCGACACCGTGAATGAACTTTCCTGTACGGTGGAACATCTTTTTACTGGGAAAATCGATTGTTTCTGCACTGAATTTTGTTTTATCTCCGTGTGTGGTTCGTAACTACGTGTTCTCTATCTTCCATCCAGTCGTTTAATACATGTTCTCCAGCCTTCTCAATGCAGGGTGACATCACACATTCGAAACCTCTTCGTGGCCGAAGCAGGGAGTTGGTTTCATGAACCTACTATCGAAGTCACGGATCGATACCATGATACATCAACTGCTTCGTTGAGTCAAAAAAAAGTGTCACTAAAACCTACTTTGTCCACAATTTTTTGAACCACATTGTTCCGTGTATTCTCAATTCGATAAGCGTTATTTAGCCATTTTGAGCTAGCTTTTTTTGTTCAGCATACCTCTCTCAATGATCCAATCGTGAACTGTTTGATGATATCTTTGATTTCTGTTTCTGAGTAATATGTGAACGCTCTTGATGAAGCTTCGTCCTCAATTGCATTCTTCTTCCAAGGAGCTTTCCATCACTGAAACCACTCTGTAGTTGTTTTAACTTGTTTATGACTTCGGAAACTTCAAAACGGGTATTTTTAAAAGCATATTTGTTCATCCTTTTCTTTCAGAAACCTCCACTTATTTTCCAACTTTGAATGCAATCTGATGTCACGTTTGTTTACAGTATTTCTTCAAAATGGAATTTTCCTGTTTATTTTAGGTCGTTACTTCGCTGAGTTCAGTCGCATCTGTGTCGTGTGCGACATGTGATACGTCGCTTGCCCGCAAAAACCACAGCCCATACAATCTTTGGCTGCCCCACCGCCTCGAACAGTGACATGTACTGTCCTGTTAACTCTAATCTGGTTTAGCGTCTCGAAATGACAGTTCAATCAGGCCTATTTTGATTTCTGCAGCTCAATGGTGAACATGGTTTCCTCATAAGAAGGTAGATTTCGAGCGCCCGTTTCGGCAAGGTTATCTATCACCATGAAGCCCTTACAGGAGTGAAACTCGGGTCTAGTGCTTTCCTGAAAAGAACTGGCTGGAAAGTCTACTTTGATAAGGAGGCTGCAAAAACCATGGGTTATGTCCAACTTTTGCTTACCTAGTCCCCCACTACCTATCAATAAACATTACTGTCTACCATGCATAGAAGTCCAGTTCACGGTAGCCTATGAGAAACAAGCCGGGTACTGTAGCGTTTACAGTGAACACTAATCTCAGGTTAACAACGTGAGCAGTATGCTAAGAATGTTCCTTTATCGCTGTGTGCAAAAGGGATGACTGTTTGGGAAACTTACCGAATCTTGTAACTCTGAATGCGTAGGTATGCTGGTTGTAGTAGTCGCGATAGTTTTCTCCTCCGTTTGTGCAACCAGATATTTGGCTTCAGTGATAAACCGCAGGTGAACTTTCCGTTAACAATCGACAGTTTTAATAAGCGTGCTATGTTTCCTTCCTCAAACAAGACCAACTTTGTCTGTTCTAGTCGTAAAGATCGGAGTGGTACTTACTATCTCCCAAATATTTGCTTCTCGGCGTGTTTAGTTTGAGTCAATACACTCCATATGACTGCGGCACTCTTCCATCCACTTCAGCTCATAAAATACACTTCTGCTTATTGTGTTGTTGCTAGTGTAGAATTGTCTAACTGGCCACACAAAAGGAATTTGGTGGTCAATCATTTTCGAAAGCAATGTAGTGTTTGAGAGATTACAGTATGATTGTACGTACTACTGCTTGACTCAATGCTACCGTGTACACATCCATCATTTATAGTACCATAGATATGAGAAAATTAAATACCTTTTCATAAGAAGTTCGAACATTTGTTTTCGATACTCACCAACTTTTGGCAACTATATCATCAGTAACTACTCATCAATAGTCAAAATACCGCTTAGCAAGTTAATGTTTTCTGTGGATTCTAGTCAAGGGGTCATCGATTGGAGTTAACATGGCAGTTACTGTGTTTCCTCTCGAGGCGATCGGGCAACCTGATCATTACTCACAAACGAAAGTGGTTGAGCGTTCACATATGATTATTCAGTCGTGCCCAGTGTGAGGTCAATGACACAGTGGTCAGCACGGTTGCCTCATGAAAGTGTGGCCGATGTCCTGGTTCCGGTCGTGACGATGATATGCACTACTGACGAGCTACAATGAGATCGGAACTCGAGTCTAGTGTTTCTTTTCGAAAGGGGTCGACTGGGAACTCTTTGGAAATGCGACAGCTGTGATCAATTGTGGGTATTGTTCAATCTAAAATCACCTACTACTCATCGATCACTACATAACATATGCGCGGATTACATATTTAAGAATCAGAACAGGTCATTAAAAGGACAGATGTCTGCTGGAGAAAGGGTGAGAATGTTGAGTGTTTAAACTTGTCACGTGTGTCCGATCGTCGGAATATTCCTGTTGCTGTTTGTACCCCTTGTAAACTTCACAATTTCTGTTGCTCTTGACATGAATATTGGGGAACTCGTAAGACCAGTTTGGTTGTTTCACAATAATCTTGAATGAATGCAGGTTGAACTGCTATTTTATTTCCTTCAGGCAGACTCGTCCTATTTTCGAACGTAATTGCAGCGCCGTTCTTGTCTCTCTTTCTGACGCCTTTTAAGAGATGTTGCGCTCATTAATAACTAATCAAACACATGACATTTACTTACTGCTAGAACAGAAAAATAGATGGATTTTTTTGACGATGTACCTGGGAATACGTTTTCCTCAACAACTCATTGGAAGGCCACTTGGGTCATGTAGATATTTTTTACACTGTCTTTCTGTTGATAAGAGAATATACTACGTTGCTTTATTCCAGTTTTCCCGAATGGTTTATTACTGTGTATTGGAAATGGCCTGATCCGTGTTACTATTACGGTACTCACTCATATTCGCAACGTTGTGGTGGTAGGTCACTGTGGTGATTGTCACTGAACCGATTTCTCATTACTGTTGTTTTATTACATTGCTCACTACAAGTTGTACAATTGCGCTCGAAGGATAAATAACTTGCTTTGCCTAGTTCGGTCGTTATTACTATTGCGTCGAAGCTAGCTCTGGGGTTGAGCTAATTCAACTACTTCATTTCTGTATTTCTGGAATCATCACAGTCACACATATGGCCTAATCACTTGTCTACAAAAGTACTTCAAGACTTATTCTATATCAGTTAAGCGGTGTTTTTCTCTCCTAATTAAAGTGCATCGTTACCTCTGCCTGCAAGTTTTTGATGGTACTATTCGTGTACACTTTGGAGGAGGCACACTAGCAGACCCCGTTTTCTTCACGGGTATACAAAACAGTAATACGATAAGTTAATCAAACTGTACTGTCAGTCACAGAGCAATGCTCGCGACCGAACTTGTGCGTATAAAGGCTCAAGGAACAAAAATACTTCAGCAGAAGAAAGACATCAGTGATGTGATTTTTCGATCGATCGAAAAATGCAGGCGGACCAAATAACCACCGACCAAAGCAGTTAGGCACGAGTCAAACGAAAGTTGAAAAACCGTTGCCCACAGCAAATGAAACATATGTTTAACACCTTGCTATCGATCGGTTTATTCAACTATCCAGATTTTCACCATTTAAATGTGCTGCTACATGCCGGATATTGGAAGCTCCTTAACTAGCTTCTTAACTGTAACCTGTTTTATGAGCTTCATTCACTTCCGAATGATTGCTCATGATCCAATGTGCGATAATCTATTTGAACAGCACTCATTCTGATAATATTTAATCATCTTTCGGAAATTTAGTTTATCATTCTGAGACGTAATACAAGGTACGACTAATCGATTTTCCTTTAATGTTTGCCTACTGTTCTTCCAGTAAACGCATGACTGACTCCACAGAGTTGGTCAACAGTCGAACTCATAGTAGATGAATCGAGATTAGAAAATACCCTTATAGTTATTACGCTTAATCTAACACTAACGTATGCCAAGAAAGTTTTAACAACTAATGTCATACTCACAGAGGTTCATATACTTGAATGCTGTATATTGTGTACTTCTGTTTTATTGTGTGCTTGTGAACAATGCGCGTGGACCGTTCCGTATATTCCGTGCGTGACGAGTCCACCTATATCGTCATATTTGCCGTTTCTATTAGCTCGGATTCTTGTAAGATTATTGTAAATGCATCAGGCATATTTAAATTTTGAAGCTTTCGTAAACCACGTTTATTGACAGTTGTTTCGTGAAAAACCTCATTCTGTTTGTGGAATTTTTCTAGCGGTTCGTTTGTAAATGAGTGAAGTCAAACGATTTTACGGTAGATGCACTATTAATACACGTATCAGGTTTGAAAGTGACACGTTACGATCGTTGGACTTGGGTGGAGGAGGATCTCATTCGGCACACGACATTAATGCAGCACACAGATTAGATGTTCCATAACTTATGGACACTGAAGTGCAAAACTATCCGAAGAACCTACATCGATCCGTTGCATAGCACGAAGGCTCCATCCAGTGCGACGTTTGTTATTGACTCATGTTATCTTGATGAAAACGTCAACACAAAGGGTACGTGTTATTTTGTGCAACTGTTTAATTTGTAGTCAATCAATCACCTGTATATCAGGTGCTACCCGGTTGTTTTCCATCTACTCAAAATCAGCTGCACCCAGTGACTCAAAGTAATCATTAGTCTAGTTGAAACCCTACGTTTTTGATATACCTCTTAAGCCACTGTAGCGACTACAATAAACGATATTTTTGACAGTCGCATACACTTGTACATTTCTGATGATCTTGGCTTTTTGCTTACTTTTGTTTTAGTCAAGCTACCCCATTTGTAATACCCCTCTCGAGCTACAATCACAACTCGCCTCGTGCCCCGCTAGCTTGAGGTACTTTCTCTGTACCCTCTATCTTCCAGGGTCGATACTAATACACGAGGGTTAACGCGCTG